>OY288245.1:10459335-10732929 GCA_958450325.1 Agrostemma githago | reverse complement strand
TCTCTCTCTCTCTCTCTCTCTCTCTCTCTCTCTCTCTCTCTCTCTCTCTCTCTCTCTCTCTCTCTCTCTCTCTCTCTCTCTCTCTCTCTCTCTCTATATATATATATATATATATATATAAATTTATATATATATATATATATATATATATATATATATTTATATATATATATATATATATACACATACATACATACATACATAGAACTAGATTAACTAGTTACAATCAACCAAGGTAATTACATTATAAGGTCCCAAACATTTTTAAGGTCATAAGTCCTTTTAGAGGGCCATTGGATTGAAAAAAAATTAAGGGACAAGATTGATTGTTTTAGGTGGCTAACAATAAAACTTAAAACGCAAATTGAGGAATTTAATTGTGGTGTGCATCTTCCAAATTTAATTATTTCAACTTCCAACACTTTCATTCAATTATGTAATCTTTTTCTTTTCTTTAGTTTGCTATCAATTTTATTTTAATACTATTGGCTTTTAAAATATTAAATTTCATTCATCCGTTAAATATAAAAGCGTCTACCATTTATATTCATACGGATCCAATATATGATTTACTTGAAATTACACAACATATCTGATTGAAGTTATATTCAATTTACCTAAAGTTACAATGTGTCTACTTGAAGTTAATTAAGTAATGTAAATACGTTTGAAGTTACAAAGTATCAATTGAATTTTAGTTGAAGTTACATCATATCTGCTTGAAGTTAAACCTATTAATTTTGAAAATACCAAATTCAATTCATGTGTTAAATATAAAAGCGTCTACCTAATTTATATTCATAGCAAATTTGGAATTCAACCATAAGTTTTAGAAAAAAAAATTGAAGTTACAAACTGAATTAATAAAAGTGACAAATAGATAAAGTTGAAGTCCCTCTACATACACCTAGAATTACGGACATTGAAATTTCAAAAGAATTAAGTTGAAGTTACATAAATAATGAATTGAAGTTTCAATACATACAGTTGAATGTTTACAACATAGTACGAAAATAAATGTTTATTAAAGTTACGTTGTTATTGAGATGAAGTTATAAATTTAGAAGCTAAGTTAAAGTGAAGTTATAAAGTAATTGAAGTTACATATTGACCGGTTAAAGTTACAAACTGAAACAATTGAAGTGATAGATAGATATAGTTGAAGTTCCTCTACATAAACCTAGAATTGAGTTGAAGTTACAATACAAATTTAGCAGTTACAAATGTATAAAATAATCATGGACATCATGTTTAGTAACAATGAACTCCTTCAACTCCGATGCCCGAAATACGTGTGAGATTACTGACATCTTCCTCCGCTATTGCCTTGTTTCCCACGGCTTCAACAATTTGATCTTCTTTGAAAAACATCATGGAAAATATCTAGTAGCATAGTAGAGGACGATTATTATTGAAATTAAATATGTCAAAGATGTACATCTTGTAATAAATAATCATGATATGATAATCATAGAATCCTTACGCCATGCTAATAGAAGCACTGATGATGTAACCTATGGACACTTCTAAGGATATGGAATATTTAGCACCCAATAACTATTAACACCCAATGAAACATGTTGAAGTTTTGATTTAATAACTATCAACACCCAATGAAACAGAAATCGACTACCAAACTGAAGTTTTGATTTAATATTACTGAAGTTGAACATGTTGAGTACTGAAGTTAACTTCTGAAGTGTTAAAATAAAATCACTAACAAGTGTTAAAATTACTAGCCAAAAACATTAGCAAGTGTAAAAATCACTAACAAGTGAATAAAAATTTGATTTTCAGTGAGGAAAAAAATCAAAGATGCACTATTAACAGTACGAAAGCTAATAACCCATCAAAAACATGCATTCATACTACAAAATTAACACAGAAATTAATTTGGATTCATACTGCAAAAACCCCCAAATTGAAAGCAAATTTGGGACTAGACCCTAATTCACGAGTACGAAAATCACGATTAATCCCTAATTCACGAGTAATCCCTAATTCACGAGTAAGAAAATCACGATTAATCCCTAATTCACGAATAATCCCTAATTTTTTGATTGTTAAGCAAAAAGTTGATAACCCTAAACCACAATGTCAGTACGAACAACGATTATAAAACATGACTAATCGTTGAATTAAATAAGTATAAACCATAAACCTGAGATGCGAAATTAGGAGATGCTTGGACAGTTACTTGGTACTTCGACGATGAAGATGCTTCGACAATGGAGATGCGAAAAGCAGTAGTGGTTGATGAAGAGGAGATTGGAATGATGGAGAGTGGAGTGCGAAAAACAGTACGGTGAAGTATTTGACGGAGAGTGGAGTGAAGTATTGATGGAAAGTGGAGTATTGATTTGTGATTGGGAAAGGAAAAGCAGAGAGTAATGAATGTGGTTGGGAAAACAGATGGTGGGAAAAAAGAGACATACATGGAAAATGTAAATTTCTCATAAAGTTTTAGAAAATAATTAAATATACAAACAAATCTAAACCATTGATCTCTATTTCATCCAAAGGCTAAGATTGGAACTTAGGACCTTAAATATATAATGGGAGCTTATATGATCCTTCCTTTCTCTCTCTCTCTCTCTCTCTCTCTCTCTATATATATATATATATATATATATATATATATATATATATATATATATATATATATATATATATATATATATATATATATATATATACATACATACATATACATACATACATACATACATACATATAGAACTAGATTAACTAGTTACAATCAACCAAGGTAATTAGATTATAACTAACTAAGATGGTTAGGTAGGAAACTCTAGTTAACCTATAAATATCAACACTTATATACAAGTAATACAACCGTTATTATAAGTCCATCTTTAATTATTCATCATGATAGCCTTGAAAAATATTACTCCATATAAAACAAATATATAGGTTATTTTTTGGTCAAAGCGAATAATATTCTCTTGTAGTTTAATAATAGAGTGAAAGTATTATTGGGCTAACAACTGCCCTGTTAACGGCCGACTACACAAACGTTTATGGTGCCACAGCCAAGTACAGTGGTGCCTATCTAGTTACAGACTTGCAGATGCGCAACCACTAGCCCGTTCAGGCCAGGGTCGCGGCTTCTATTTGATTATTTTTCCTGATCTTGTTCAATAAGAAAAACAGATGAAATTGATAAAGGCAAAACAAAAACAAAAGGCCCAAAAGTACTTAGTATATACTGTACTAGTAGTTATAGTGCAATAAGTGGAGAGTGTGGAAAGCAAAATGAGTGAAGGATACTCGGTTTGGGAAGTAGAATATGGTTGTTGAACTACTCCTCGAGGAACCTTTTCAAGAGAAAACAATCCCAAAATTATGCACCATAAGTCCTAAACCTAACCCTAGCCAAAGCAATTTGATCCCATATTACACACCATAAACTCAAATTTATCCACTTAGTATAAACTATCTAACAACAACTGAAGATTCTTCTTCAAGACGAAACAACCCCAAACCCCAACAAACATGAAATCTTTTTCAAGATGAAACGATCCCAAATCCCAACTAACCTTAACCCGTGAGAGACCATGTCTAAGCTGAACTGAAGTAAGCCGAAATACCAAAACAAAATGAATATACTTGGAATGAGATACTTAATTGAACCAAACTAAACTGAAATGAAACGAAAAGAACTAGAAATAGATACAATAAGTGCTCAGACCCTAGATTATGCCTAACCCAAGAGGCCAAATCAACAACACAACACTATCATTGGAGCTTAGATAGACACCTAAGAATTTGAAAATAAAGAGAATGGATAGAAAGTGGACAAGTATGTACACTAGAAATCATCAAATCATGACAATTTTGGCTGAAACAAAAATATTCGACTCAAGTTTATGACAAATCAAATACAATATTTAACTTAAGACAAACCAATGTATCTACAACATTGCACCATTCCAGGCCACATCACATGACTCTACTTGAATGAACGTTCCTTCCATTGCCTGCTCCCGCACCTCCTTTTCCCTTTTATTACTTCACTTCCAGCCTCATCCAACGTGCCTCCCTACCTTTCATCTACCCTAATTATACCCCCACTAATTCCTACCTTTCATACTTTGTGTACTATTCTCATTCTCATGTCTTTTCTTCTTTGAGATTTTGCGTTTTTGTTTATGGATATTAAGTTATGCACATTTACAAAGTTAGTGGAAGGATACAATGTATAACGATAGTTCGTTAATTGTTTTCGTCAAGGTACCTACAAAAGTACATGTTCTTGTGAAATCATATGAAAAGAACGCCAGTGAATGAAAAGAATTTATACGCTCTAAACTCCATAATTTGTGCCATTATTTTATTAACAAAAGTACGTATGAGAACCATTTTAAGTTTTAGAGAATACTATTGAAGTTGTAGTTCTCTTGTTTATTCCATTATCAAGACCGAGATATATATACGGATACAAACTTAGTGAGTGACCCAAGAGTGATTACTCCGTACTATATACTCCGTCAAATACAACTCATAATATATCCAATTATGGTATTCGTCAAATAATAAACGGGAGTATAAACTTATAAACCATTAGTGTAGGTGTTTGAAAGATTCTTAGCTTAATACCCATCCCGGCCAACAACAAGAAGTCGGAGAAAGAATCTACATACACCTAACTCCTAAGTTAAGGAGGAGGTGACCTCGGTGTCTCAGAATTTTTGTGGATAATTTTTCATTTCTGATTACACTCACTGTCAGTCACTGATTATACAGTCAACATTCAATCTACCGTACAATTTTTCAACAATCAGTACTTAGTCTTCTTCATCGGAAAAGCTCTAATCAAACTACTTCAACCCAAAAATAAGTAATAGGGAGTAGGAATTGGACTGAGAATAGTGGTTAATGAAAAATCTAGACGTAAATAGCTGATTTCAACCTAAATCAATCATATTCAATCATTTCAACATAAATCAATCAGAAAAAAAAAATTAGGGTTTATGAATAAAACACCTGATTTTTAGGAGGGCGTCGAAGGTGGTCGTCGACGGTGGTCAATGGAAACTGAACGAGTATGTGGAGGACGTCGAAGGTGGTCGACGGAGGTGGTCGACGGAGGTAGGGAGAGTTTTGGTGTTATGCTCACTGGAAATAAGGGATGGCCATCGCAATTTTTAATTATAACTGACGTTTTTAATTCGTCACATATACTCCCTCCCATCCATTCAATTCTTTACGTGGGAGCCGTTTTTGTGAGGAGAAATAGTGGTAAAGAATTGAATGAATGGAAGGAAGTACACTATTTGTGAAGGCTTATGAGTTTTTTTCTGTCCCCGCTACATTTGCGACGCCTAGTTAAATAACACCGACGGCTAGGCCATCGCAAAAAAAAATTCCGTCGAAATTTTATAATTTTCCGTCAATTTTAGTGCGTTTGTGACGGAATTTTTTTCCCGTCGTAGTGTTTTCGTCGCTATTCGCCTTGATTTTAGTAGTGTTATTATGTCTAGGGAATTTACGGGATGCTACATTCCACACTCTAACAAAAAGTTTCATCCTCGAAACTAAAAGAAATTTAGGTTTTACCTTAAGAAAAAAGTTCAGAGTATTTCATTCGCATGGACTCCTCTGTCTCCCACGTCTCGGATTCAGAATTCTGGCTTCCCCATAGTACCCGAACCAAGGGTACCACTTTGTTACGCAACCTCTTTTCCTTGTGATCTACTCCCTCCGATTACCTATTTTCTTCCCTCTTTCCTTATTGGACTGCGTTTGATTTTCTTCCCTATTTCCATGTAAGGAAATTTTTTGACCCCTCACTAATTAATAATATAATATTCATTTCTCCTACGTTTTCACCCCACTTTTTCTCATTTAATATTCATCTCTCCTACTTTTTCACCCCACTTTTTTTCATTTAATTAATATAATATTTCTCTCTCTTACTTTTTCATTTCACCTTTCATATTTAACTAATATAATACTCCCTCCTTATTTTCTTTCCAAAAAGAAAGGGGAAGAAAATAGGTAATCGGAGGGAGTATAATTTTAATGGGTCTCTCTGAATATCGTAAGTTAGGCTCGATTGCAATTTGATCCAGCTCTAAAACATGGGATGGATCACTACGATATCTCCGCAGTTGGGATACATGGAAGACATCGTGGGTGTTTGACAAATTAGGTGGCAAAGCTAGACGGTAAGCCACTTGTCCTATTCTCTCCAAAATCTCAAATGGACCAATATACTTAGGGCTAAGTTTCCCTTTGACTCCAAATCGTCTAATGCCTTTCATTGGGGATACCTTTAAAAATGCCTTATCTCCAACTTCAAATGTGATTGGTCTGCGACGCGGATCAGCGTACCTTTTTTGTCGATCTTGGGCGGCCCGGAGTTTCTCACGTATTGTTTTAATATTCTCAATATGCTCCTCGATGGTGGTTGGTCCGCTCAGATTCTATCGCTTGCGTCATCCCAACAAATTGGACTCCTACATTTCTGTCCATATAAGGCCTCAAAAGGTGCTTGTCCTATACTGGAATGATAACGGTTGTTATAAGAAAATTCAGCTAAAGGTAAGTTTTTCTCCCAACTAGTGTGAAATTCCAAGGCACAGGCCCGTAACATGTCTTCAAGGGTTTGTATAGTCCTCTCGGTTTGCCCATCTGTCGCGGGATGGAACGCGGTACTTATCAATAATTTGCTACCTCAGAAGTTGTTGTAATTTCCTCCAAAAGTTAGATATAAATCTCAGATCACGATCGAAAACAATCTCTAAGGGCACTCCGTGAAGACGTATAATCTCTTTCTGATATGTACTTGCTAATTCCTCAAGACCCCAATTCTCTTTAATAGGTAAGAAATGTGCAACCTTAGTGAAACGATCAACAATGACCCAAATAGCATTTTTCCCACTTTGGCTTCGGGGCAACCCCATTATAAAGTCCATTGCGATAGAATCCCATTTTCCCTCTGGTATTGGCAAGGGATGTAGTAATCCACCAGGTCTTTGATGTTCTATTTTTACCTTATGACAAATAAGACATCTAGACACATATTCAGCTATTTCTCGTTTCATGTTAGGCCACCAAAATTGTAGTTTTAGATCCTTATACATTTTGTATGCCCCAGGATGGATGGAATACCTCGAATGATGGGCTTCGTCTAAAATCCTCTGCTTTAATTCAATCTTATTAGGTGTACACCACCTTCCATGGAAGCGTAAGCTACCATCTGGGTGAATCTCAAAGTTTGGCGTCTCCTTCTTTTGAGCCAAGTCTCTAAGATGTATGAATTGGTCATCCTCCCATTGGATTGTCCGCAATTCATGGAACAAATCAGGTTCTACAGTTAAGGAATATAGTTTTGCTGCATCATGGTTGACAAGCTCAATCTCCAATTTCCTTAAGTCCCGCTCGATTTCATTAAGCAGAGTCCTCAAGACATTTAGCCAATGCGATGACTTTCTACTTAAGGCGTCGGCTACAGTGTTTGCCTTCCCTTAATGATACAATAGCTCCAAATCATAGTCCTTGATTAGCTCTAGCCACCTCCGTTGTCTCATATTCAATTCCTTTTGAGTGAAAATATACTTAAGACTCTTATCATCGGTATAGAATCGACATGGAACACCATAAAGGTAATGTCGTCAGATTTTTAAGGCGAAGACAACAACTGCTAATTCTAGGTCATGAATGGGATAGTTACGCTCATTGATTCTCAATTGTCGCGACGCATAAGCAATCACCCTATTATTTTGCATAAGAACACACCCTAATCCATTAAGTGATGCATCGCTAAAGACTTCAAATCCTTTGCCGCTAACGGGTAAGGCTAAAAATGGAGCAGTGGTAAGTCGTTTCTTTAGCTCCTCAAATGCTCTTTTACATTCCTCACTCCAGACATATCTAGACTCTTTTTGCAGCAACTTAGTCATAGGTCTAGCGATTTTGGAGAAATCCTTAATAAATCGATGATAGTAGCCTGCCAAACCTAAGAAACTACGAACTTCAGTTACGTTAGTAGGGGGTTCCCATTCCATAATGGCTTTAATTTTGACGGGGTCCACCATAATTCCGTCTTTAGAGATGACATGCCCCAGCAAAGTGCCATGCTCTAACCAGAATTCGCATTTAGATAATTTTGCGTACCACTTATGTTTCCTAAGAATACCAAGTATGGTGTGGAGGTGCTCAACATGATCTTCCCGAGTCTTGGAATATATTAAGATATCATCAATAAAAACTACCACACACTTATCTAACTATTCACGAAATGTTCTATTTATCTGGTCCATGAAGACAGCGGGTGCGTTGGTTAATCCAAACGGTACCACCGTGAACTCGTAATGACCATAACGAATTCTGAAGACAGTTTTAGGAATGTTCTCCTTTTTAACTCTGACTTGATGGTATCCAGATCGTAAGTCAATTTTCGAGAACACTTATGCCCCAACTAATTGATCAAATAAATCATCGATTCTAGGTAAGGGATATCTGTTTTTGATAGTTACCTTGTCGAGCTCTCGATAATCAATACAAAGTCGCATGCTTCCATCCTTCTTTTTCACAAACAAGACTGGTGCCCCCCCACGGCGACGCACTAGGTCGAATAAATCCCTTTTCAATCAGTTCCTCCAGTTGCTTCTTTAACTCTTGTAGTTCAGAAGGGGCCATGCGATAAGGGGCTTTATAATTTAGATATAGGAGAGGTACCAGACATTAAATCGATGGAAAACTCCACATCTCGACTAGGGGTAACCCGGGTAATTCGTCAGGAAAAACATCAGGATATTCTCAACGATTGGTATGTTATCTAGTTATTTCAACCTTTGTAATACTGCATAGGAAAACTTCATAACCCTTACGGTGCATTTTCATCATTTTTATTGCCGAAACAACCTTCACTCCTTTCGAGGTCTGAATACCCTGATATGATACTCGAGCACCAGTGGAATTCCTCAAAATGATTTTCTGATTACGACATTCGAATCTCGCATGGTGTTTTGACAACCAATCCATTCCAAGAATAACATCAAATTCGGCCAAGTTAAACTGTATAAGGTTGGCATAAAACGTGGCATTGGTTATGACGATGGGTATGTTTTTAAATAAGGATGAGCAATTAATAGTTTGACCATTAGGTAATGAGATTGAAGTGTGTGATTTATGGTTGGTGACCAATTGGTTGCGTTCTACAAATTTCGTGGCTATACGAGACAAGGATGCTCCCGTATCAAATAAAACTAAAGCTCCAATCGAATTGACTAGGAACGTACCAGAAATCACGTCCGGGTGATCCTCGGGATCCACCTCTGTCATCATGTATACCCTTCCTTGTACTCGAACTGGAGCGGCTGGCGGTTTCTTTGGACACATGTTTGCACGATGTCCTTTTTCCTTACAATGCCAACATTCTATCTGAGACCCATCACACCTAAAGCCAGGGTGGCAAGGCTTCTGGCATCCCGAACACTTGTTGTAATCGCCTCCTGAATTAAAATTTGTTCCCGGCCTGGCATTACCACCATGCATGGGTGCCTTACCCTTAGGATTATTCCCAACCCTACGACTCTGCTGTAGTTGTCCAAATGATCTCAAAGGGTTTGTCTTTTGTGCTAATACTCCTCGGAAGTTTGGTCTGGAGAACTGTGGCTTTTGTACGAAGCTTGGTCTTGATATAGGTGGTGTATAATTCTTCTGAACTGACTTCTTTAACTCGGACTCTTCTATCATAATTGAGGCATTTAAGCTCAAAGCGATTTGATAGGCCTTCGTGATATTGGTGATAGGTTGCTGGAGCACTGTCGTACGAAGCTTGCCCGTCATTCGACGAACATATAGTTGAACCAAATCATTCTCAGAAGAAACTCGATTCTTGGCAAATCGAGATAGCCTTACGAATTTGCCATACATTCCTTCCATTGATATGCTCATGAACTGCTCTTCCATTTGCCATTTTAATTCATGAGGGTATTATTGCCCTTCAATATCTAACTTAAACTCCTCCCAACCGTAATTGGAATCCACCATTAGTGTGGGTTTGATCAACTTCCACCAGTGATTAGCCTCTCCTTTCAGATAGTAAGTAACACAATTGACCCTCTCCTTAGGTGTATGCGTCAGCTCCATCAATTTATCCATTTCATCCAACCAATTGTTTAGTACCATTGGGTCAGTAGATCCGGAATATGTCATTGGTTGGTGCTTAGAAAATCTCTCAAATGCTGTTTGCTGGAATGGTTGAACTTGCATTTGTTTGTTAACCGTCTCAGCATTATCTGCAGCTTTCTTGGCTAAATCGATCACAGCCTGCTGAAATTTTGATCAATGTATTTTATATCATATTTTTATTGTTCCCCGATAACTGTTTTTGAGCTTTTCTTCTTCCAAAATTATATGTTTAATGTCGATTTCTATTAGAAAGTTGATACTGTCGGTTCTCGTGCTACTTTGCAGGTTATATTCAATTTTGAGCATATTTAGGAGTAATAACCCGGATAGCCGAGACGAGGACGGAAGACGAGGAAGAAAATGGAAAGCCGAGAAGAAAATGAATAACTCAATCACGAGCTCAGCAGCACCCACTCGATCGAGTGGTGCTAAGCACTCGATCGAGTGCCTTATATCCGTGCTCAACCGGACTGCATTGGAGATTTGGGCCGATTCTTATTTTCAGCCAAAGACGAACGTAACTTGGAGCAGATGCAGATCCACTCGATCGAGTGCACGCATGTACTCGATCGAGTGCGTCGCACTTAGGCCGCAGATTGGATTTTTATTTATTTAGAATTTTGGGCCTGTTTTGTAAGTCGAAATCAGTTGGAGAAGGATAGGTCAGACTCCACTTTTCATTCTATTCCTACACACATTACGTTACATTTTCTTAGGCTAGAAGTTGCGTTCTTTTCCCGTTTTCCTTCGCAAGGTTCATCGAATTCCATTCTTTCCTTTTTAGATCTCAATTGTTTGGTATCGATAATCTTTAATTCTAATTTTAATTTCTATTTTCAATTCTCTAGTTTAATTCTTGTCTTAATTCTCTAGTTTAATTTTCGTCTTAATTCGTTCTTAGTTTTCATAGTTATCTGATTTCAGTCTTGTAGTTTAATTTAATTCGCATTCATCATGTTTAATTGTAATTCATATTTTGTTAGTTTAATTACAATAATCATGAGTAGCTAATTTCTATCTAGGGTTTAAGGGGATCGATGGGTATTAATTAGGTTATAGAAAATTGACCTGTCTCTGATCATATGAACTGTCGCCTGAATGTTGTTGTAATTCTAATTGATTAATTACTGGCCAGGATTAATTAGTTAGTATTACAATTAGGACTTTTCGCCGACCGGGTTAAGGACTAATTAAGTCACGACATTTCGGGTAGATTAGCTTAATTCTAGCGACCGCAGGTTAAGTTTAGTTCTAAAGTTTGTAGTAGTACCGACCGGACCTACACCTTAGACAGTTCGATAATTGACCTGTTAGTTGACTCCCTAACCCGATTGATATCCATTGTGAACCTGAGACCCTAGACCTTTTTATTATTGATTCACCCTTTAGTAATTAGCTTTCAGTCCACTTAAACAAACAAGAAAAACAGTGACCCGTAGTCTTAAGTCTAGACCTTAGAACAAGTATTTAAGCCCGTCTCCTTGTGGTTCGACCCCTACTTCACTACCTGCATTAGTTAGTGTACCTTAGGGTATCTTTGACTAGGGATACAACTACCCTGTCAAATTTTGGCGCCGTTGCCGGGGCGACGGTGTTATTTATTTACTTGTTTTGTGTCTTAGTCTTTAGATTGCTTGTCTCGAGGAACTTCAGTTCCTTGAGACCGTTTCTCACATTTTTTCTGTAGTTTCCTCGTATGCCCAGGTCCTCTCGAATTTCAGGCTACGTACCACCATTCGATCCTGAACCAGAGAGAACTCTCCGCAGGTCTAGGAAATTCTTCAAGGAGATTGCTGAGACAGAAAGTTCAGAATCAGTGGAACATTCGGACGACGAGCACATATCCGAAGCACTGTCCTTTGAAGAGGATAATTCCACTACCGCCCCCAAGACACCGCTAGTCAAGATGTCTCCCAAACTTGCTAGCCATTCCGAGCCGGAGCAAAGTTCCCTACCAAAACCGTTGAAGAGGCCCACGGCCACTACATGTACCTTTGAGATTCGCCCCGCTTTTATCACATTGGTGGAGCGAAAGCAATTCGGTGGAGGACCCGATGAAGACCCGACGAAACACATGAAGCTCTTCACCGATTACTGCTCAACTATCCCACTCCCCGCGGGAGTAACACAAGAAGAAGTGAGGGAGATGCTATTCATGTTCTCCCTACGCGATAACGCGAGAGACTGGATCACGGATCTAGACCGCGTTTCTGAGGGAATCACAGATTGGAACTCCCTAGTCTTAGCTTTTTACAAGCACTACTACACGCCGCAGAAGACCAACATGTTGAGGAGTCAGATTACTAACTTCCGACAGACATCTCATGAGAATATCTACGAGGCGTGGGTAAAGTTTAAAAAGCTAGTCAAGCAGTGCCCACATCACGGATTCGAGGTATGGTTTTTGTGCAATCAATTCTATAATGGTTTATATGACGATTGCCGAGCTACGCTCAATTCTGCAGCTAATGGCAGGTTCCAAAGCAACGTTGATGATGATAAAGCATGGAAATTGATTGAAGATATGGCTACTCATCACTCACGTTGGGGAAATCCACGAGGTAACACCTGGGGAAATAGTGGTGACTCCGAGTCATCAAATGCCATAGTTAGCCACCTAGCCGCTTTAACTAAGCGGATTGACTCCATGGAGCTTGCTAGAACCCAAAACCAACAACAACAAGGCGGTATGTACCAAGTTAATGCAATGTCTGAGGTTGTTTGTGAGAATTGTGGGAATATGGGTCATTATACCCAAAAGTGTGTGAGTTTAGAGACGGCGAATGCATTTCAATCCATGAGACCACACCAACCATACATGAACCAACCGGGCTATGACAAGTCCTTGTTGTCTTATAGAAGTCAAAACGTGCTTAACCCACCACCACCCGGCGGTAACAAAACCGTCCCGTATGTAGCACTCCATAACCGACCTTCCCAGAACCATAACAATAACCGACAATTTCAAGGAGGACAACAAAATTGGGGTAACCAACAACAGTGGGGTGATAACCAACCTTGGGGTAACCAACAAGGGTGGGGGAACCAACAACAATTCCAACCGATCCCACAAAACCAAAACCAGACCCAAGCTCAAGCTCCAACCAACACCGAGTTTGCGGAGATTAAAGCATTGTTGATGCAAGGTATTCAAGCTCACCAAAAGCAAGAAACCCAGATCAACCAAATACTCGCCCATAACAAGATCTTAGATACCCAAGTAGCACAACTTGCCGCCCAAAAGCAAGCTAGGCCACCGGGTACTCTACCTCCTCAAGGCGAACAGTCACATGAGCAAGCCAACGCGATAACGTTGAGAAGCGGAACTCATTATGAAGGTCCGAAAATGCCCCAGGAGTATGTTGTGGTTGATGAAACCGAGTTGGAGAAGCAAGAGCTAGCCGAGGAAGCTATGAGCAGGCCACGAATTGAGGCTACTCGATCGAGTAACACCACCTCACTCGATCGAATAGACCCCCTAAAACCTGGCAGAGAGCAGTCAAGTCTACCACTCGACCGAGTCACGCCTGACTCGATCGAGTTGGAGGTCACTCGACCGAGTGGTATCAGCCCACTCGGTCGAGTAGACCCTCCAAAAGTGGTCAGTAGCCCCCCAGTGATGCCACTCGATCGAGTGCTTACAGGTGACTCGATCGAGTATGATGATACTCGACCGAGTCAGCTTGGACTCGATCGAGTGGAGACCGTAATGCCTAACTCATCTTCTTTTCATCCCTAGGTTTCAATTAAGGATGCTAATTCTTCTCAAGCGTCCCCGTCTCAAGCCAAGGAGCCTGCGATTCCGATCATACTTCCATTTCCCCACCGACAGCGTAAGACAAAGCTTGATCAACAGTTCGGTAAGTTTATGGAAGTCGTTAAGAATCTGCAGGTAAGTGTTCCTTTTACTGATTTAATCACTCAAGTTCCTGCTTACGCGAAATTTATGAAAGAAATACTAACTCGTAAGCGATCTTTTAGTGAAACTGAGATAATTTCTTTCACAGAGGAATGCAGCGCGCTACTACAAAGTCGTACTCCGCCCAAGCTCAAGGATCCAGGGAGTTTTTCTATCCCTTGTACTATAGGGACATTAGCTATCGATAAAGCCCTGTGTGATTTAGGAGCTAGCGTCAGTGTCATGCCGTATTCCATTTGTCAGAAATTGAATATGGGTGTCTTAAAATGTACCAATATGACTCTGCAAATGGCAGATAGATCAGTCAAGTATCCTCTAGGTGTCTTAGAGGATGTTCCGGTCCAAGTAGGGAAATTCTTCATTCCCGTTGACTTTGTAGTCTTAGACATGGCTGAGGACGCCATAATCCCTATTATCCTCGGTCGCCCTTTCCTACACACGGCAGGGGCGATCATCGATGTCAAAAATGGGAAGCTCACACTCTCCGTAGGAGATGACACCGTGACTTTTAGTCTCGATCACTCTCTTAAGAAGCCCATGATAGAAGAATCCTGCTATAGCATAGATGTCATTGATTTGGAGATAGAAAATTATATTGAGGACTATCTTGGCAGGGACCCTTTGGAGAAACTGCTAACATCCGGCGATGCTGATGCCGAGAAGAGATCATGGAGTGCGGAAGTAGATGAGCTGGAATGCATGCTAAACGGAAAGGAGAGCACTATAGAGAAGGTATACAGTCTCGGCACCCCTAAAAAGGAGGTCGAGGTAAGTAAACCTGAACTAAAACCCCTCCCCTCTAATCTGAAATATGCATTCCTAGATGATAAGGGTCTAAACCCCGTAATTGTCAACGCTGCACTCACAGATAGCCAACTTTCGGAGTTGTTAGTCATCTTACGGCGACATAAGAAGGCTATTGGGTACATTATTGATGACCTACGTGGTATTAGTCCCGAGTTTTGCATGCATCGCATTCACTTAAAGGGAGACCATAGACCATCCATTCAGGGACAACGTAGGTTGAACCCGAACATGCAGGATGTGGTTAGGAAGGGGCGATCATCGATGTCAAAAATGGGAAGCTCACACTCTCCGTAGGAGATGACACCGTGACTTTTAGTCTCGATCACTCTCTTAAGAAGCCCATGATAGAAGAATCCTGCTATAGCATAGATGTCATTGATTTGGAGATAGAAAATTATATTGAGGACTATCTTGGCAGGGACCCTTTGGAGAAACTGCTAACATCCGGCGATGCTGATGCCGAGAAGAGATCATGGAGTGCGGAAGTAGATGAGCTGGAATGCATGCTAAACGGAAAGGAGAGCACAATAGAGAAGGTATACAGTCTCGGCACCCCTAAAAAGGAGGTCGAGGTAAGTAAACCTGAACTAAAACCCCTCCCCTCTAATCTGAAATATGCATTCCTAGATGATAAGGGTCTAAACCCCGTAATTGTCAACGCTGCACTCACAGATAGCCAACTTTCGGAGTTGTTAGTCATCTTACGGCGACATAAGAAGGCTATTGGGTACATTATTGATGACCTACGTGGTATTAGTCCCGAGTTTTGCATGCATCGCATTCACTTAGAGGGAGACCATAGACCATCCATTCAGGGACAACGTAGGTTGAACCCGAACATGCAGGATGTGGTTAGGAAGGGGCGATCATCGATGTCAAAAATGGGAAGCTCACACTCTCCGTAGGAGATGACACCGTGACTTTTAGTCTCGATCACTCTCTTAAGAAGCCCATGATAGAAGAATCCTGCTATAGCATAGATGTCATTGATTTGGAGATAGGAAATTATATTGACGACTATCTTGGCAGGGACCCTTTGGAGAAACTGCTAACATCCGGCGATGCTGATGCCGAGAAGAGATCATGGAGTGCGGAAGTAGATGAGCTGGAATGCATGCTAAACTGAAAGGAGAGCACTATAGAGAAGGTATACAGTCTCGGCACCCCTAAAAAGGAGGTCGAGGTAAGTAAACCTGAACTAAAACCCCCCCCTCTAATCTGAAATATGCATTCCTAGATAATAAGGGTCTAAACCCCGTAATTGTCAACGCTGCACTCACAGATAGCCAACTTTCGGAGTTGTTAGTCATCTTACGGCGACATAAGAAGGCTATTGGGTACAGTATTGATGACCTACGTGGTATTAGTCCCGAGTTTTGCATGCATCGCATTCACTTAGAGGGAGACCATAGACCATCCATTCAGGGACAACGTAGGGTGAACCCGAACATGCAGGATGTGGTTAGGAAGGAGGTTATGAAACTCCTAGATGCTGACATTGTCTATCCCATTTCCGACTCTAAATGGGTTAGTCTAGTCCAAGTGGTCCCTAAGAAGGGAGGGACCACGGTTATCATGAACGAGAGGAATGAACTTATTTCTACTCGATTAGTGACTGGATGGAGAATGTGTATTGACTACCGTAAGCTGAACGTAGCTACTAGGAAAGACTATTTCCCACTCCCCTTCATTGACCAGATGCTAGAGCGTCTTGCTTGCCATAAGTACTTCTGCTACTTAGATGGCTACTCGGGATTTTTCCAAATCCCAATTCACCCAGACGACCAGGAGAAAAAAACATTCACCTGTCCCTACGACACCTTCGCATACCGAAGGATGCCTTTTGGCCTTTGTAATACCCCGACCACTTTTCAACGTTGTATGATGTCCATATTTTCGGACCTTATCGAGTTTGTCATGGAAGTCTTCATGGATGACTTCAGTGTATATGGCACTGATTATGATACATGTCTACTTAATCTTTCACGGGTCTTGCAACGTTGTGAGGAGACCAATTTGGTCTTAAACTGGGTGAAATGTCACTTCATGGTGACAGAGGGAGTCGTTTTCGGTCATTTAGTGTCCGAACGCGGCATCCAAGTGGATAAAGCGAAAGTCGAGGTGGTTGAGCAATTACCATACCCCGTTAATGTTAAGGGTGTGCGGAGTTTTCTTGGTCACGCGGGTTTTTACCGCCGTTTCATCCAAGATTTCTCCAAGATTGCCAAACCTCTGACTCAGCTGCTCCTCAAAGATGCCCCGTTCGTCTTTACTGACGAGTGTGCTCGAGCTTTTGACAGGATTAAGCAGGCTCTTGTTTCCGCACCTATTATCCGAGCTCCCGATTGGGATTTGCCTTTCGAGGTAATGTGCGATGCTAGCGATTACGCTGTAGGAGCCGTGTTCGGGCAAAGGAAAGACAAGGCTTTACATGCGATCTACTATGTTAGTCGGACGTTAGATATGGCGCAGATCAATTATGCTACCACGGAGAAGGAGTTATTGGCCATCATCTATGCTCTAGACAAGTTTCGGGCCTATCTCATTGGCTCGAAGGTGATAGTGTACACATATCATGCAGCCTTGAAGTACCTTCTAGCGAAGAAGGAGGCCAAACCGAGACTTATTAGATGGATCCTATTACTGCAGGAGTTTGACTTGGAGATCCATGATAAGTCCGGGGCCGAGAATGTCGTAGCCGATCATCTATCCCGGCTAAGATATGATGGTGGGGATCTCGCTTCAATTGATGATTCGTTCCCAGATGACCATTTGCTTGCTATCACCACGGATACTCCATGGTTTGCTGATTATGCCAACTTCCTAGTTGGAGGAACTCTACCTCCCGACCTTCAGTATCTGCAGAAGAAGCGGTTCTTACATGATGTGAAGCGTTATTTCTGGGACGACCCATATCTTTTCCGAGAAGGTGCAGATGACTTATTTAGGAGATGTATTCCCGAGAGTGAGGTACACTCTATCCTCACTAGATGTCATTCCTCTCCTTATGGTGGACATCACGGTCCTTCGAAGACCTTCTCGAAGGTAATGCAATCGGGCTTTTATTGGCCCACTATTCTCAAAGATGCCACCACTTTTATTCGTTCTTGCGACGCTTGCCAACAAACGGGAAATATTTCTCGACGACATGAAATGCCTCAAACCGGGATTCTTGAAGTAGAACTATTTGATGTTTGGGGTATCGATTATCAAGGACCGTTCCCTTCTTATGGGAATCGGTATATTTTGGTCGCCGTAGATTATGTTTCGAAGTGGGTGGAAGCCATCGCTTCACCTACTAACGATGCTAACGTGGTGATCCGGCTCTTTAAGAAGACAATATTCCCGCGTTTTGGGGTCCCACGGGCTGTTATTAGTGATGGTGGTTCACATTTTCATGAACGCCAACTCACTAAGCTATTGAAGAAATATGGTGTTCACCACCGTACCGGGCTAGCCTATCATCCACAAACTAGTGGACAAGTCAAGATTTCGAACCGTGAGATCAAGTCTATTCTCGAGAAGGTTGTCCATATTCGAGAAAAGATTGGAGTTCGAAGCTCGATGATTCTCTTTGGGCTTACCGGACCGCATTCAAGACTCCTATCGGGACATCCCCGTATAGGCTTGTTTATGGCAAGGCTTGCCATCTACCCGTAGAGCTCGAGTTTAAGGCTATGTGGGCCTTAAAGGAGCTCAATCTCGATCCGAAGCTAGCTGGAGAGAAGCGCCTCATGCAATTGAACGAACTAGATGAATTTCATCTCCATGCTTATGATAACGCGAGAATTTATAAGGAGCGGACCAAAAGATGGCATGATAAGCGCATTATCCCCCGAGAGTTCCATGTCGGCGATTAGGTACTTTTATTTAATTCCCGACTTAGACTCTTTCCCGGGAAACTTAAATCCCGATGGTCTGGACCGTTCACGGTGACTGAAGTAAATAAATTCGGGTCGGTTACACTCACTACCGACAAAGGCGAAATATTCAAGGTGAACGGTCAACGCCTCAAGCTCTATCACGAAGGTGCATATGTCGGTGTCGTAGAGGCCATGGACCTCAACGACACTCTCGATTCCACCTAATCCAATTAAGGTAAACCGGTCGAGCGGGACCGTAAAAATCAGCGCTAACCGGGAGGCAACTCGGCACCACTTGTATAAATTTGTAATTTCCCTTTCCGCAATTTTATTTTTATTTTTTTATTTTTATTTTTAGCTTGGTAGCTCTAATTGGGAGTTAGTATTAATTATCGAGTGAGGACGAGGGAATTTTACGGTTTAATTGATTTAATTTCAGGATTTTGAAGCAATTTAAAGGAAAAAAGGCGAGGAGTAGCAGGTGCAGTGGTCACTCGACCGAGTGGCTCATTCACTCGGTCGAGTGCCTTGACGGAGTAGCTACTGTACAATTTTCGAGGGTTCACTCGACCGAGTGGCCCATGCACTCAGTCGAGTGCCCCTGAACCGGGTTCAATAACGGTTTTCCGCCCTCCTTTCTTTATTTCTTACTCCTTTTCTCAAATCAGTTTTTCTAATTAAAACCCTTCCCCCCTTACTAGTCTTAAGAACCCTAACCCCCAATTCACCCAATTCACTCCCAATTCATCAATTCTTCACCAAAACTCACGATTTTTGCTTCTAAATTGCAATTGGGAGTATTTACTTGTGTTCTTTGGTGTTGTTTTGTGAAAGCTTCGTCCCCTATCCCCTTCTTTCGTGATTTTCGTGCCCCCTCAAGGTGAATTTCGGCCTTTTGATTTCCTCACTTCTTTTCTTGGTTTTATGATATAATTTCATCCTTAGTTATATACTAATCCCATTGCATGCTTGATTTTGTGTTGATTTCACCACTTTGTGCTCAAAAATTGATTTTTGTGTATAGGGTTTGATTTTGGCCGAAATTTGGTTTTTTTGTGGGATTTTTATGTAATTCTGTTTTGTTATTATGCTATAGTCATGGCAGGAAGAAGGAATCCACCCCGAAACAACAACAGGAACATGAATGCAAGGCAGCCGGCTGTTCAGCCTGCACCAGGCTATGAAGATATTGTTTGCAAGGACGAGGCCCAGAGAGCTCGTTTGGTCACCACTCGATGCTGCTCGTCACAATTCGCAATCGAGCTCGGTTTGAACGAACAATTATTGCACCTCTTGTCCATGACCGGATTCGGTGGCTTATGGACACTACGTGAGTTATCTTACCGAGTACTCACTTTAGAATTCTTAAGTTCATTTGAGTTTGATAGACAAGATAGCATGATATCTTTTCGGTTGAACAATGAGGAGCAATCCATCTACCTCAGTACCTTGTCCGAGTGTCTAAGGCTTACCTCTGACCAGGATGAAGACATCCTAGACATACCCGAGAGTTCGAAAGCACCCCCCTACTTTCAGTTATTTTCGGGTCGTAGGCTGTCACCGCTATGGCACTCAACGCCATCCCACACCCTACTATCCGCCTCTTCTTGCGGATTTTGAGTCATGTGGTTTTTCCACGCTCCGACATGAGTAAACTTCACTCATTGGAGGTGTTGATTTTAAGACACTACCTAAACCTCTTTAGGCAATCCCTGAAGGCGTTTAGTGCACCGGGTATGATCTGTGTCGGAATCGAGCGCCAGATCAGTGGATCTGGACCGCTCGGTTGTGGAGCCATTGTCACCGCGCTAGCAAAGCGCTATGTTATGGGTTTTGGGGATACAGTCACTTTTGAGAGTCTTACCGACCGCGTCCCTTTGCTAGACCGTAGCTACCTCTTCTCCACTTTGAAGTGGATTCGGGGCAATCCCCCGAACTTTCTGTGGCGCGTCCAAGACAAGGTTTGGATGAAACTCCCGGTTGTCGAAGGGACAATCCTACCGCCACTCCTCGCCTCGCAACCCACTCCCGCAGGCGAGGACACACCCGACTCGCCGAGCTACCTCATTCCCGAGGAGCTCTTCATTTTCGGCAAGGGCGTCCAACCCCCTCGACGTAGGGTTCGTGTAGAGACCGAACCCGATGAGACCGAGCCCCCCAGGGCCACACACACACACATCCCGACCTTCCCGTTCCAGACTCCGGGTGCCGAGTTTCCGCACCCGTATCCATTTATGTATGATCCAGTTTACGAGCACCAGCGACGGGTACACGAGGGGATTAATCAGAGCATTGTCAACCGAGAGATCCACGAGTTCATGCTTACTCAAGGAATCTCGGCGCCTCAGCACCTGTCCTACTGGAGAGGTCCGGGAGATACTAGTGGTATATTCCACGACTACGGGGTTGATCCAGCTGCTTGGGGTTCGGACTACGGGTACACTACGGCGGCCTAGGAGCACAGTGGTTGAGAGATTTGAGACAACCTGGTCAGCAGGGTGGTACTATCAGCTCAGGGCAGGGCGATACTAGAGCCGGTCCATCTGGGACCGGTGGAGACGATGAGATGGTTGATTAGTCGGTTTGGGGGAGCTACCATTGTATATACGGTACTTTCTTTCCTTTTTATTTCTGTTTTACTGCTTTCTTAGATTTTTTCTTCCCCTTAGGTCGAGTTGTCCTTAGGATTGGCTGTGGAATTTTACTGTCTTATATGCTGTAGAGTCACATTGAGGACACTGTGACATTTAGGTTTGGGGGAGAGTTTGTGTGTTTTTGTGTGCTTTCAAAAATTTTAAAAATCCAAAAAAATTGAAAAATCAGAAAAATCCAAAAAGATTTTATTTTTGTGTGCTTTGTGTCTGTCTTGTGTCTGTTGTGAAACATGCAAAACGGCGATGATGACATTGCGTTTTACATGACCTCTCCTAATTGACAGCTAAATTCGTACCTGAATGCATGTAATACTTGAGATGAGATGATTTTGATATGACTGCCTATTGAACCGTTAATTGCCAAAGGAGTAAATTTGACTATTTTGTCGGCAAACCACATAAGTTCTGAGGATCTAGAGCTTCCTAGGCCAATAACATCCATAACTGGTCTCATTTATATTTAGGAATTGAGTGGTTTCTCCTTATGGAATGTGTAACATAAATTTGCATAAATATGACGCCTGTCTCTTGATATTGAATACGTGTTTAGTTTGAGGAGGAGGTACATGAGGAAAGACATTTCTGTTTTTGATGAGCTCCACATAGCCAAAATGACCCATTTTTTACTACCCTGTAGATTTATGTTAATTTTCCTCTGTTTAGCCCGTTTCAGCTGTTGTAAGCCAGTTTTCATGATATTTATATCAATTAGCTACAACGCAGAACAACCTTCCTTACCAGGACAGTCGCAGCGAACTTAATTGGGAATTATTTCACTAATCGGCCATAATTTGGATTTTTACATCTTTTGGATCTTAGTGGGTAATACTGCTATGTGACTTTGCATTCGCCTTCCCCTTGTCTGAATTGAAAAAATATAGAAGCATGAAAAAGAAAGAAAAGAAAGAAAATGGAATTGAAAAAAGGAGAAAATTCCAAGAAAAAGAAAAGAAAAATATATATGCTTCTTGTAATTTTCGGGGAACGGTCGATAAGTTATAACTAGAATTGAACTATAATTTAGAGGATGGCAAAATTCCCTCTTATGCTCTTTTGAGTTGTTATTTCTAGCTAGTGGCCGGAATTTATAGATGAGGTTTTTGGATGGATAGTTTTTGTTGTGTAGCTGCGACTACTGTTCTTAGCCCCACATTTCCATACGTGCTTTAGGCACAATCCATTTTATTCCCTCACATATAAGCCACCCTTTGTAAGTCCTTGGCATATACTATGGTCCTGATTGGTGGAACACGTGTTTAATTGGGGAGATTGATTTCATATTCGATTGCATGCATATTTCATAAGTCAAGTGAGTGTCTTTTTTCTTTCCTATCTTCACACATATACTTACCCGTACTTATGAGTGTCGAGCGACAACCGTAAGGAAGTCCGACATCATTGGTCTTGCAAGATTGAAAGTTTGGCAGGCAATTGTTTGATTATGGCATGATTATTGATCTCGTTGCATTCTTGAGCATTACGTGTTTTCTCGTCGGTTTTAGTCGATTTTAGGAGAATGATTGTAATTCAGCTCTGAGTCGTGTTTCACATCACTTGTCCTCGTTTGTATATATTAGTTGTTTGCTTGAAGACAAGCAAAGGTTTGGTTTGGGGGAGTTTGATCAACGTATTTTATATCGTATTTTATTGTCCCCCGACGACTGTTTTTGAGCTTTTCTTCTTCCATAATTATATGTTTAATGTCGACTTCTATTAGAAAGTCGATACTGTCGGTTCTCATGCTACTTTGCAAGTTATATTCAATTTTGAGCATATTTAGGAGTAATAACCTGGATAGCCGAGACGAGGAAGAAAACGGAAAGCCGAGAAGCAAATGAATAACTCAATCACGAGCTCAGCAGCACCTACTCGATCGAGTGGTGCTAAGCACTCGATCGAGTGCCTTATATCCGTGCTCAACCGGACTGCATTGGAGATTTGGGCCGATTCTTATTTTCAGCCCAAAGACGAACGTAACTTGGAGCAGATGCAGATCCACTCGATCGAGTGCACGCATGTACTCGATCGAGTGCGTCGCACTTAGGCCGCAGATTGGATTTTTATTTATTTAGAATTTTGGGCCTGTTTTGTAAGTCCAAAATCAGTTGGAGAAGGATTGTCAGACTCCACTTTTTATTCTATTCCTACACACATTACGTTACATTTTCTTAGGCTAGAAGTTGCGTTCTTTTCCCGTTTTCCTTCGCAAGGTTCATCGAATTCCGTTCTTTTCTTTTTAGATCTCAATTGTTTGGTATCGATAATCTTTAATTCTAATTTTAATTTCTATTTTCAATTATCTAGTTTAATTCTTGTCTTAATTCTCTAGTTTAATTTTCGTCTTAATTCGTTCTTAATTTTCATAGTTATCTGATTTCGGTCTTGTAGTTAATTTAATTCGCATTCATCATGTTTAATTGTAATTCATATTTTGATAGTTTAATTACAATCATCATGAGTAGCTAATTTTTATCTAGGGTTTAAGGGGATCGATGGGTATTAATTGGGTTATAGAAAATTGACCTGTCTCTGATCATATGAACTGTCGCCTGAATATTGTTTTAATTCTAATTGATTAATTACTGGCCAGGATTAATTAGTTAGTATCACAATTAGGACTTTTCGCTGACCGGGTTAAGGACTAATTAGGTCACGACATTTCGGGTAGATTAGCTTAATTCTAGCGACCGCAGGTTAAGTTTAGTTTTAAAGTTTGTAGTAGTACCGACCGGACCTACACCTTAGACAGTTCGATAATTGACCTGTTAGTTGACTCCCTGACCCGATTGATATCCATTGTGAACCTGAGACCCTAGACCTTTTTATTATTGATTCACCTTTTAGTAATTAGCTGTCAGTCCACTTAAACAAACAAGAAAAACAGTGACCTGTAGTCTTAAGTCTAGACCTTAGAACAAGTATTTAAGCCCGTCTTCTTGTGGTTCGACCCCTACTTCACTATCTGCATTAGTTAGTGTACCTTAGGGTATCTTTGACTAGGGATACGACTACCCCTGTCAAATTTCTCTCACGCTCCAAAGCTGCTGATGACTTCGTGCTGCCAGGTGAGCTTTGAAAATTCGAACCACTCCCTGGGGCGCTTTGATTAGATCTCGAGCCACTGGTTCTCGAGGAACTGTTTCGGTTGGACCCACGGGAGCTACTTCCACCGGTTCTGGCACCACCAGACGATCTTATTGATGTCGCGTTACTAGATCGAGTATTTTCAGACATCTGACATCGAACACTCGTGTAAGATCGCGTTTAGATCAGAAGGTCTTATGTAACATAAAGTAGTTAATATACCACGTAATATATGTTCATTACATAATACACATATTTACATCATATACAACACATAGCATAAGAGACATTTACAGATATACATTACATGGGTTAGACGGGTAGTAAAACACTATACATCCTAGGTACACCCGTCATTATTCAAAATAGAGGAAGTAGAGCATTCTACGATAGTAGTTTATCTAGCGATTACTCCAAAATACAAGCATTCTTAGTGATGTCCTAGGGGTAAGCCCTAACGTAAAAATATAAAGCTTGTGAAAAGTTGGCCCACTCGATGAATTCATAGCAATCTAATTTAGGGCTAACTTAATTCCACCAATTAGTCACATCGGAGTTTAGATAACCTAAGTAGCTTGCGGCTGTCTTTACCCATAAGGACCTAGGTACACCTTAAAGACGGAAAAGTTCTTTCATCCTATCTAAGAATGGTAGCCTGTCTGCCCTGGTTCCGTTAAAAGGGACTATATCAAATGACTGGAATTTCTTAAGGTCCTTTTTGCTACTTCGGACCCTGGAGCGACATACGCGAAGTGGGGGATGTGTTGCTTTATATGTCCAGTCAATATTCCTAAATTCCCTTGCTCGCCGCTGATATTTCTCATACTGGCGAAACCTCTTATGCTTTGAGGCCCGATTAGGTCACTTATACGTACGCCATCGCTAATAATCTTTTGAGACTCATCTGAAAAAAATTGTTTACAAGAAAAAGGATAGGACAAAAGTTAGAGGAAGGTTATTTGGTTATTTTTCGAAAATATGTCTTACGCATAACATTTTGTTCATAATTTCGAAGAGTTAAATAAAGAAAAGGATGGAGATAAACACGTAGAAGTTGGAAGTCTCCTGAATGTTACGAAATTAACCTGCTACTAACAAGTCTCCTAATACATCCGATATTAAGGGAAATTTTATCCTACGGTTACATGCCTTAGATATCCATAAACATTTCATGGGATGTAATCCATATAAGGATTCCTATATGCTGATGTTCCAAAAGGGAAAATATTCCCATTAACTCCGAGCATCCTAGTTCCCAAGCTTCGGATAACCTCAATCTCCCTAAACACCTCGGTACACGATCGAACTCCATCCAATAAAGGGGTTCTAACTCAATCCTTTCTGACGAGGGTTGACCGAGTCTCAACATGTGTCCATGATAAAGTCGAAGCATGCATTTCTAGTCTTAGAGATCCCCAAAATCCTTCCAATGGTAAGCTGTGCACAAATTCCATTCCTCTACCAATTTCATCATTATGACAATCATGTGAACATCCAGATACGTAGGTCAAGGTCCATTCTCTCATAACCTCTATATGACGATCCATACAATCATTTTCTTGCATAATTGGAAAACATGGGGAAACTGGTGGGCCGATAAGTCGAGGGCGATTACCAATACAAATTCGTAGGAAACAATTAGCATATAAGAAGTCTTAGATCGAAGTTCTTAATTTAGTCGGGTTCCTATTCTAGTTCATTCCTAGTGGTTCTTACCCTCCCCTTACTCATTTTCCTACTCGTGATTTCCTTAGACTGGGTGTTAGGAGAACAATATAATCTCCACTATTAACGAGTTGGGATCTCGGAAGCTTGAGATGTTCAAGCTAAGTGTCAAAATTGGTGATTTCAACACGTTCACCGGGACTGTACCGCTCTGATACCAACTGTAACAACCCAGATTTTCTAAACTTGAGTGACGTCCAAAATAAGGTAGCGGAAGTTATAATACATAAACATAAATTCTCTTATTACATTTATTCCTAATACTTGAAAAGGTTGCAATTTTATCCGTCTTCGGTTATCTCCAACTTGTCCGCCCGAGGTGTGGTTAGTCTCTGAGAAATCTGACGATTTAAAATATTTTGAAAAATATCAAAGAAAACAAATCGTCAGGTGGGTAAATTATATTAACTGATGAAAAATTCATTTTTACAGAATGAATTTTTCATATAACTGTTTGCATGTTAATTTTAGTCATAGTTTTGTGTTAATAAGGGGTTGCATGTAAGACTACTACTAAATTATGGGAAACATTAGTATAATAACTTATAGTATAAGTAAGACTTTGGTCTAAACTCATAAATAATAAAAAGGGAAAATAATTAGTTAAAGTGGCAGTTTGACTTGAAATAGGAACAATAATGAAATTTAGGGTCTAATAGTTTGTATCTAAATTTAGGTTTGAGTAAACTCAAAAAAATATTAGTTTTTAGAGTAATCGTATAATTAAGAACAAAGAAAATCACTTTGGGTGTGATAATAAAATCCGGCCTAGGGACTTTTCCGAAATTATTTTACTGTCTTAAAAGAGTCCACGGAAACACCACTAAAGTCTATTATTTCGTTGACCAATTACGTGCTAAATGATTTCTTGCTTTTATTTGTTATCACTAAAATAATGTTGTAAATTTAGATTTGTATTTTTATTGTTTTGTTTTAAAGACTTCGAAAATCGATGTAATTTAATAGATTAGGGTGAGACTTGACCAAACTATACCCCAAAATATGTAATATAAAGGACCTAGTTGAGATGAATAAAACCTGACATTTAAATAATAATATTAAAAATAATTTTATCTTTTATTGGGCATTTTTAGGACTTTATTTGAAATCTCATTGAGCGGGAAAGCATGTTATTTCTATTGTGTACAAAATAGCATGGAAGAATAGTGCTTAACTTAACCGTATAAAACCGTCCATAGCGTACGAAGGGTCTTTGGCTGCCCTTGTCATTGACTCGAGAGTAGGCGGGAGTGTGGCCATACTTTAGGTGGGGACCTGATCAGTCCCGTACACGTTAGGTGGATCGCACCCGGGTACCCGAGTGTCGATGATTGGAGCAAGACTTCGGGGATAACCGGCCGGGTGGAGAGTAGTCCGTAATACCGGCATTCGACCCTGGATATGAGAGGACGAATTTTTGTTTTAAACGTGTTTATGTCACCACGATAAACAAGGGTAATAATGTAAGCCCCCTGGTATCGGTGTGATTGGCGGTATATTTTATTGTACGAGTATCAAATAAGAACCTATTTGGAACCCGTATAATAATTGGCTGGTATATTGATAAGTGTCATTTGTAGTGCCTATTTCGTAGTGTTTTGGTCCCATTTTCCTTGTAGAATCGCTCCTTGGGAGCGGTTTAGGGGCTTCTTATGCTTCCTTTAGTTCGTTTCAGGTTCCCGAGACCGATTTGGAAGAGTTGGAGCGATTCCGACTCGATACATACACATTTTGGAGCCAACGGAGTAGAGGAACGATGACTCGATGCCTTGGAATCGACCCCGAGACCTCGGGATCTAATCCCGAGCCTCCGAGACCCGATCCCGAGTCCCGAGAATCGACGAGAAGCCCATGAGAGGCAAGGAGGGACCAAAGAGCTCTTAAGGGAGGCCTACAAAGACCCATCCCGTTCCGGATGGCCTCATCCCGTTCGGGATGAAGGGAGCATGCAGAGCGGCTACTGTGAGCCCATCCCGATCGGGAAGGTCCTTCCCGACCGGGAAGGGTGGCCCATCCCGATCGGGACGAATTCATCCCGACCGGGATGAGCCCAGTTCAGGCCCGTGAATGCTCCTTTCTTCTCCTTTCCACTTGTAACCCTATATATACCCTTCCTCTTGTAATCTTATGACATACACTTCATTAGAGACAAAACCCTAGACTACTTTAGGTTAGATTAGATTAGATTAGTGTAGATTAGTCGATAATTAGTAGTTAATCGTAGATTAGTGCTTGTATTAAGGATCTCTTGAAGAATCCATCCAAGCTTGACAACCTTGGTGGATGAATTTGGGTTATCTTCTATGCAAGTGTTCTCCTTTTCCATTTCTCTTGTTAGTTTGGTAAAATCTTCTCATCCTCTTACTCTTAATCCTTTATTATTCATCAAGTTTGCATCTTTTGTTCTTAGTTCATCATTTTCACTAGTTTGTTCATGTTTGTTTTGATTGTTATGTTGTTTCATGTTGTTAGTGTTAGTTTTCCTTTAGATATGTTAGAATAGTGTCTTGCTAGGGTTAGTAAGGCGATTAGGGTGTTAATTGAATGATTAGGGGATGGTTGGAGATGTTGGTGGAAGATTTGGGTTTCCTCTTGTTTGATGCACATCACATGTTTGTGGAATTGCTTGAATGACTAAGTATGTACGAATGCTTGTTTTTCTTGCCTTTCTTTGTGGGTGTTAGTTTGTTGTGGGTTCGGTCCCCTCACTAAGTTGCGAGAGCCCGGTGAGGACGACCCCTAGGTCTATCTAAGTAGCGAGAGCCCGGATTCGACCTAGGACCATAGCGCGCTAGAACTCCGTTTGTGTTGTGCACCGCCGAGATGGGTTTTAGGTGGAACCTCTAGGTGAGTCTAAGTTGCGAGAGCCCGGACCAACCTAGATTACCCTACTACCTCCTTCGCTCTAGTCCTCCCTTGACCATCCCGTTACCCCTTTGACCCCGACCTAATCCTAGCTCGTTTTCCTTTGTTTGCTTTCTCCTTAGCCATAATTTTAGTCTAGCTTTCTCCCCTCCTTTCATTCTCTAGTTTAGCTCGTTGACTTAGTCTCGTTCTTAGGTCGACCTAGTCTAGGCTATACATTACCGTCCCCGTGGATTCGAACCGACTTGCCCTATCTACCGTAGGAATAGCCGGTTATTTTATTGACGGTTGGGATTCCACGACAAATCCCTACCGTAGAAATTCGGGCTTGCTGGAGTGCTTTCCCGATCGGGACGAGAGCTTCCCGATCGGGAAGGGTTTATCAACCCGATCGGGACCATCCATCCCGACCGGGATGGTCCCCTTGACTCCACCCATCCATTATACCCCCTCCCAACCTCCCTACTCCTCCTTACTCCTATCATATGACCCGTACACCTCACTTTACACACCGAGATCCACATCAAATCCCACACCCTACCGTCACTACCCCAACCATGCGGTTTTATCAAGCTTGAAGGAGGATGACAACGAAGATAACAAGCAAGCGCCTATATTGATCATTGAGACGATGGAGCAAGTGAGTTGCTAACCGGTCGGTACGGCAACTATCCTTTCTTTTCCGTCTTTTATTGCTTGTTTTTCTTTTGTTTGCCCCCTTCCCCTTGAGTCATGGTACCTTGGTGGCCTTCGAGGCCTCGGTAGTGACTGCTCCCGACTCCCGACGATGTGATTACGTCGAGAGTCAATCGAAAAATCCAAATTTTACAAGTTTTTCACTTTCTTTTTGAGGATTTAGTCGGATTTAGGCGGAATCCGGGCTAGGTGACTTGATTACACCTAGCCCTCCCCTCCCATTTCCTTTTATTTCCTTCTTTTTATTTCTTCCCCCATCCATATCTTTTTCTCGTCTCGGCCCTTGGTGACTTGATTACACCCGGCCGGACACCTTCTACCCTTTTCTTCACTTTATTCCTTGTTTTTTAGCTTTATTTTCGTAGTTTCTTTTCTTTTTCTTTTGTCTCTCCGCACCCTATGATCGAGCATGAGAACATGGCTCGATTTAAGTGTGGGGGAGCGATATTCTATCATAGTTAGCTTTATTTTCTTAGTTTTTTCGAAAAAAATCTTTAAAATCCCTAAAAATTTGAAATTTTTTCACAAAAATCAAAAAGATTTTTCTTTTATGTGTTTTCCTTTTGTGTCATTGTGTCGTATATTTGTTTGTGTGCGTGTTTTGCCTCTCTTTTTCCTTATAGGTCGCTTAATCACCGCTAGCTTTGGAGAGCTTTCTAGACACCCGGTAACATCTTTTCAATCCTTTTTCCTCTTTGTTTCTTGTGGAGTTTGGAGGAGATATGTGTTGTGGCGTGCTCGGGTGGAGCTTTGTAAAGTTTGTGGATGATTGGTTGCTCATTTGGAAGTTCGGGGTGGTGTTTGTGTTTTGTATGTGTTCATTTTGTGTTGTTTTTGTTTCGTTGCTTTTACTTCCTTTTCTTTCGTTCTCGTTGAGTCTTTGTTTTGTGTTTTGTTGTGCGTCATGTGTGTAAACGTTTTCGAAAACCCGGTTTAGAGGCTAGTGTGTGAGTGTATACTTTCCCTTCCTAGTAGTGTAAATCGAGTCTTGGACTTTAATCTAGTAGAATGACCCTAAATCAATGAATTCGTTGGTCCTTTACCTTGAGTCCACCTAGCTTACTAGGGATTTACTACGGGATTTGCATTTTGACCATTATGACCACCCACGGTGTGAAAAGGCCTTGGTTACCGAGTCTCGTCCCTTAGGTGACCGTGTCTAGGATCGTTCGATTAGTCCAAGTTCTCCCCTTTTTGTGTGGGTTTGAAGGGAAAGCGCGCTCCTGACTCACCCATTCACCTACCTCCTACACATTCCACACAAATAAAATGCAATTTGTTGATTTCACTCTTTCGCAATTGTCAAATAAGTGCCAAAAAAGCCAAATCTTGCCAAAAAGGGCAAAGAAAAGAAAGGAAAGAAAAAAATGAAAGAAAGAAAAGAAATGAAGAAAAAGAAAAGGCACAAAAGCCAAAAAGAAAATAGAAAAGAAGAAAAAGAAGTGGCATGGCAACAAACAAAGCAAAAACGTCGAAAAGAAAGAAAATGCCAAAAGAAAACCCGTCTCACAAAAAAAAATCCTCACAAAAATAAGCCTTTTTCCGACTTTTGCCGTGAAGAGCCTACCAAAGGACCGAGTCCCGAGGAAGGATGATAGCGGCATTAGTCGGTCTTCCCTCATTTTGCATGTTTTCCACCTTTTTACTTGGACTAGTTAGGCGGTCTTGGACACGGGACGACCCTCTTGGCTCACGCTAAAGGGGGCGGGGTCTCACTTACCTACAGTGTCGACTAACACCGTGGTTCTTCACTTTTCCACTCCGCCGATCGTCCCGTAGTACGTTTTTAGAAAGTTAGGAGGACTTAGGTAAGTTACCAACGTTTTTGTTGCTTTATCGTCATACTATTAGAGTTTAGTTCACCTTGGTTTGTATGTCTAGCTTGGGAACGTTGTCACTTGCCTCGAGTCCTAAACCGGTGCATCTTTCACCGCTTTTAGAGGGAAACGGTATTTCTTTTGTTTTCAACCGATTATGTGTTTGTTTGTGTGTTTGTTTGTTTATGTGTTTTGTGTCCGGTTGCATCCACAGTTTTGTCGCAAGACCCAACTTGCCTTGCGGAGTGCACTTGTCCTCTAAGTGCACTCGCGTGATTAGAAGGGGCGTAGGGTGCGCTAATACCCACTCGGATAGTTTAGTATTAGTATGTGCTTACTCGAGGGCGAGTAAGGGTTAAGTGTGGGGGAGTTGATAAGTGTCATTTGTAGTGCCTATTTCGTAGTGTTTTGGTCCCATTTTCCTTGTAGAATCGCTCCTTGGGAGCGGTTTAGGGGCTTCTTATGCTTCCTTTAGTTCGTTTCAGGTTCCCGAGACCGATTTGGAAGAGTTGGAGCGATTCCGACTCGATACATACACATTTTGGAGCCAACGGAGTAGAGGAACGATGACTCGATGCCTTGGAATCGACCCCGAGACCTCGGGATCCAATCCCGAGCCTCCGAGACCCGATCCCGAGTCCCGAGAATCGACGAGAAGCCCATGAGAGGCAAGGAGGGACCAAAGAGCTCTTAAGGGAGGCCTACAAAGACCCATCCCGTTCGGGATGGCCTCATCCCGTTCGGGATGAAGGGAGCATGAAGAGCGGCTACTGTGAGCCCATCCCGATCGGGAAGGTCCTTCCCGACCGGGAAGGGTGGCCCATCCCGATCGAGACCAACTCATCCCGACCGGGATGAGCCCAGTTCAGGCCCGTGAATGCTCCTTTCTCCTCCTTTCCACTTGTAACCCTATATATACCCTTCCTCTTGTAATCTTATGACATACACTTCATTAGAGACAAAACCCTAGACTACTTTAGGTTAGATTAGATTAGATTAGTGTAGATTAGTCGATAATTAGTAGTTAATCGTAGATTAGTGCTTGTATTAAGGATCTCTTGAAGAATCCATCCAAGCTTGACAACCTTGGTGGATGAATTTGGGTTATCTTCTATGCAAGTGTTCTCCTTTTCCATTTCTCTTGTTAGTTTGGTAAAATCTTCTCATCCTCTTACTCTTAATCCTTTATTATTCATCAAGTTTGCATCTTTTGTTCTTAGTTCATCATTTTCACTAGTTTGTTCATGTTTGTTTTGATTGTTATGTTGTTTCATGTTGTTAGTGTTAGTTTTCCTTTAGATATGTTAGAATAGTGTCTTGCTAGGGTTAGTAAGGCGATTAGGGTGTTAATTGAATGATTAGGGGATGGTTGGAGATGTTGGTGGAAGATTTGGGTTTCCTCTTGTTTGATGCACATCACATGTTTGTGGAATTGCTTGAATGACTAAGTATGTACGAATGCTTGTTTTTCTTGCCTTTCTTTGTGGGTGTTAGTTTGTTGTGGGTTCGGTCCCCTCACTAAGTTGCGAGAGCCCGGTGAGGACGACCCCTAGGTCTATCTAAGTAGCGAGAGCCCGGATTCGACCTAGGACCATAGCGCGCTAGAACTCCGTTTGTGTTGTGCACCGCCGAGATGGGTTTTAGGTGGAACCTCTAGGTGAGTCTAAGTTGCGAGAGCCCGGACCAACCTAGATTACCCTACTACCTCCTTCGCTCTAGTCCTCCCTTGACCATCCCGTTACCCCTTTGACCCCGACCTAATCCTAGCTCGTTTTCCTTTGTTTGCTTTCTCCTTAGCCATAATTTTAGTCTAGCTTTCTCCCCTCCTTTCATTCTCTAGTTTAGCTCGTTGATTTAGTCTCGTTCTTAGGTCGACCTAGTCTAGGCTATACATTACCGTCCCCGTGGATTCGACCCGACTTGCCCTATCTACCGTAGGAATAGCCGGTTATTTTATTGACGGTTGGGATTCCACGACAAATCCCTACCATCATATATCGTGATAAAACCTTCTAAAACAATGCGGCCATAAAATATTTTTGTTTAAACTTTCAAGACATGGTGCATGTTAGATGTTGTTATTTTATGGTTAAACATCAGTATTATTTATTGTTCGTTATTCATTGTTAATAATCCACCCACCTGACGATTTGCTTTCTTTGATATTTTTCAAAATATTTTAAATCGTCAGATTTCTCAAAGACTGACGACACCTCGGGCGGACAAAGTTGGAGATAACTGAAGACGGATATAATAGCTACCTTTTCAAGTATTAGGAATAAATGTAATAAGAGAATTTATGTTTATGTATTATAACTTCCGCTACCTTATTTTGGACGTCACTCAAGTTTAGAAAATCTGGGTTGTTACAGTTCAAGCAGCCATTGACACCCTGATCAAAATATGGACTACAGAAGGTACGATAATCGGTAATGTTCGTTTTAGATGCAAAAGAACGTGTTTTTGTTTTTTTCGCTTCGAGCCCGAAAGAGATAAAGAAAAAGTGGTGGAGGACCAACCTTCACATTTTGATAAATTTTTGGTGTTTGAATGATCTTTTGGGGGAGGGAAAATTGACCGAGACGCCATTGTACCACGCATGTCCCATTATGGGTTAAGGTTTATGACCTCCCTCTTATGGGAAGATCCAACGACGGGAATTTATGGCAATTGGGGGATCGATTAGGGGGCTTCCTCGAGGCTGACTTGGCGAAGGCTTCAGTGGTGGAGAAGGCCAGCTTCGTGTTTTACATGATGTACGGGTGTCGCTTAGAAACAACATTGAAATCCATATGAAGAGTGGGAAAGTTGTGGAATTTGAGGTCAAATATGAGAAGATTTTGAGTTTTGTTACGGATGTGGACTCTTAGGGCATGGAGAACAGGACTGTGAGGAGGGTCCTTAAGATAAAGGCGAGCTCTGTTTCAATGAACAACTTCGAGCGTTGCCGTGGAAGCTGAGTAAGGCAGGTGGGAAAGGTAGACTCTGAAAGGGACGTACTTTGACGAAGGCCCTCGACAGAGCATAAACAGAGGAAGGAGGAAGCAATGGCAAATTTAATTGAGAGGCTTACGAAGGTCGTTGTACAATTCGGGAGTGGTCATCTACACAAGGAGACTATTGATGCAGTTGGGAGTGGGAAGACTGCGGGGGAGGTGAAGGGGAGGTAGGGAGATGGAACTAAGGAGGTGTTATATGGGTCAGGGGGAGGTTATGAGGTGGGGGAACAAGAAAATAAAGGGCTTGATGGGGGTAATATGATGAAATTGGAGGGCGGGGTGTTGAGTATTTAAGAAGGGAGGAGGGAGTTGTATTAAATGAGCACATGGGAGGGGATATCATAATGTGGGAGAGGGAGTTGGCACATGGTATTGATCGCCTCCCAATCGGATCGGTCGTTAACGAAGGACGGGGGATCAAACGATATTTGTAAGACTCGGAATAACACAAAAACTACTAGAGTAATCGTGGTAAGTCGAGGTGATAAGTGTAGTTTGTAGTGCCTATTTTACTGTGTTTTGGTCCCATTTTCCTTGTGGAGTCGCTCCTTGGGAGCGGTTTATGGGCTACTTATGCTTCCTTTAGTTCGTTTCAGGTTCCCGAGACCATTTGTGAAGAGTTGGAGCAAATCCGACTCGATACATACACTTTTTGGAGCCAACGAAGTGAAGGAACGATCACTCGATGCCTTGGATTCGACCCCGAGACCTCGGGACCCAATCCCGAGCCTCTTAGACCCGATCCCGAGTCCCGAGAATCGATGAGAAACCCATGAGAAGCAAGGAGGGACCAAAAAGAGCTTATTTGAGGCCTACAAGGCCCATCCCGGTCGGGAAGGCCTCAACCCGTCCGGGATGGGGTGCACAAAAGCGAGCCCTTCTGTCCTGAGCCTGTCCCGGTCGGGACCAACCCGTCCCGGTCGGGACCACGCCGTCCCGGGCGGGAAGCTACAGGGGCAGCACACATCTCTTTTATTCTTCCTCCCTCATTCTTGTAACCTTATAAATACTTCCCTCTTGTATTGTTTATGTATCACACATTAGATTAGACTCTCTTAAGCCTCTCTACAACTTTTAAACCCTAGATTTAGTGTTCCTCCATTTAGATTAATCTTCCTTTAATCTTTAGTTAATCTTCCTTTAATCTAGTTTAGATAATCTTGTATTAAGTGGGTTCTTGAAGATTCATCCAAGCTTGACAACCTTGGAGTTGATTTGGGTTCTTATTTGTACAAGTTCTCATCTTTTTCATCCATTACTAGTTGGTATAATCTTCTTCTCCTCTTTACTCTTGTTCTTAGTTTATTAATCAAGTTTGAATCTTTACTTATTGTTATTGTTATTGTTTGTTATGGATGTTTGGATGTTTGGTTTGATTTCTCTTACTTTTGTTATTGTTAGTTTCATAAAGAGTGAGTAGTTCTCTTGTGGGGTTAGTAGGGGGATTAAGGGTAGATTATGGGTGATTAGGGTTTGATTAGGGGTAAAGGTGACTCTTTTGTTGTTAGTCACATATTGGGCACACCATGTGTTTGTTGAATTGCTTGTGTGAGTAGTAGTGGCCAATGCTTCCCATACTTGTGCTCATCTTCTCATTGTTTGTCTAGTATGTGATTGTGTTGAGAATAGTCGTAGGCACGAGAGTGCGAACTAGGGTTTAGACGCGAGAGCGCGAACCTACCTCGACATTGGTCTACGTAGCGAGAGCCCGGACCGACTCTAGCAACTAGGAGACACCTACACCCTTGATCACCCAATTACCCTTCTACACTTAAGAACCCGACCTAACCCTACTCCTTTCCATACTTGGTTCATCCTCCTAGTTAGTCGTCATTTCTCTCGTTTGCTAGTTTAGTTAGTCTCTAGTTATTCCATTTGGTCTTGTTTTAGCCTATTTCGTTATTAGTCTAGTTCATACTCCACCTCAACCATCATAGTTTGTCATTTATTGTCTAGGAGGATGAACCAAGTATGGATTGATTCTTCAAGAGATCTTGTTATTCTTCAAGAGATCCTTTTCATCACGCAAGTGTTCTTCAAGACTAAACTAGGATTAACTACCAATTACCGACTAATCTACACTAATCTAATCTAATCTAACCTAAAGTAGTCTAGGGTTTAAGGTCTAATGAAGTGCATAAGCTTTACATAACAAGGGAAGGGTATATATAGGGTTTAAGAATGAAAGGAGAAGAAAAGAATTGAAGGCGGGCTGCAGCACCCCCGTCCCGGCCGAGACGAGGTCTACGTAGCGAGAGCCCGGACCGACTACACCCTTGATCACCCAATTACCCTTCTACACTTAAGAACCCGACCTAACCCTACTCCTTTCCATACTTGGTTCATCCTCCTAGTTAGTCGTCATTTCTCTCGTTTGCTAGTTTAGTTAGTCTCTAGTTATTCCATTTGGTCTTGTTTTAGCCTATTTCGTTATTAGTCTAGTTCATACTCCACCTCAACCATCATAGTTTGTCATTTATTGTCTTCTTTGTGTTGTTTTGGTATCCTAGTCTCGTTCTTAGGTCGACTTAGTCTAGACTTCGCAATACCGTCTCCGTGGACACGACCCGACTTACCCTAGCTACCGATTAGGATTAGTTGGTTAATTATTGACGGTTAGGACCCACGACGAATCCCAACCATCAGTTTGGCGCCGTTGCCGGGGACGGTGCATTGTTTAGACTTAGTTGACTTCTAGCTTGGCTTAGTTATCCTTCTTTGTGCTCTTCTATCATCTCTTGTGCATATTTTGTAGTTTTTTCTTGTTTTCTTAGCTTTCTTCTCTCCTTGTTTCTCGTTGTGCTTGATTATTGTCTTTGCCTAGTGCCCATAAAGCACTAGGTGTTCTCACGTTTGTTCTAGTGTGTAGTGTATGCCTAGGAGGGGAGGCGATTTCTTTCTCTTCAATCCAGAGCCGGAAAGACTCTTTAGAGCCTTTCGCCAACGGACGATTGACCGGGTTAGAATCTCTCAACCAAGCGCTAGCAATACCCATCAAGAGCAAGCTCAAGGATCCGACTTTAACGAGTCACCTCGAGAGACGGCCGAAGGGATCTTCATAAATCCCTTTGGTTCATCTATCCATTCTTCTTCTCCTAGTTCCCCGTCTAGTTCTACATCAACACCGTCTACGCCATCATCTCCCGCAAATCCAATCATGCCGAAGTTTTCATCTCACTCCACCTTTACCGAAGATGTCTTGCCGGGACCGAGTGCTTTACCGGATACATATACCGGGAATTTTGTGGCAAAGACTCAATTTATCCAACTTGTGGAGAGGAATCAATTTAGTGGTTTGCCCACCGAAGACCCGCACCAACACATGGAGACCTTCTCCGATTATTGTGACGCTATCTCCCAAACCGGGATTACTCAAGATCAAATTCGTTGGGTACTTTTCCCGTTCTCTCTCATTGGAAAAGCGAAGCAATGGATCAAGAGTCTCGATAGGGCAACCATGGGGATTGATACTTGGAAGAATTTGGCGTTCTACCAAAAATTTTACCCTCCGGAGAAGACAAATTTGCTTAGGGCCTCCATCACCGGTTTCCAACAACGGGATGAAGAGAGCCTTTATGAAGCGTGGGAACGGTTTAAATCTTTGGTTAGATCATGCCCCCACCATGGACTTTCACAATGGTTCTTAGTCCAACAGTTTTGGAACGGTTTATATGAGGACTCAAGAGCTATACTCAACATGGGCTCCAATGGTAGGTTTACCGAGGTCGATGACGATCAAACTTGGGCAAGAATCGAGGAGATGGCGGTGCACAACTCCCAATACTCAAGACCTAGAAAGGCGAATCGAGGAGGTAGGCACGAGGTCGATGCCATTACACAATTGAGCATTGACCTTGGGGCTCAATTAAGAACTCACATGGAGACTATTGACAAGAAGCTCCAAAGCCACCTCAATCAAGTTCAAAGCTCTAGTTCCTCCAACCAACACTCGGTTCATGAAATTAATGCTTTGGGAGTTGTGTCTCCTACACCTTATTATGGGATGTGTGATACTTGTGGGATAGTTGGACATGAGCCTATGCATTGTCGGGGAAGTATTGAGCAAGTGAACGCCTTTCAAGCGTTCAAGCAAGGTGCCCCCTATTCTAATACATTCCAAGCCTCCCATCAAGTCCCTCAACAACAAGCTCTACAACCTCGTCCCTATGTTCCACTTCCCTTAAGGGACAACAATCAAGGTTACCAAGGTTATGTGGGTAATCCAAGACCATTCAACAATTTCAAGCAACATAACCAAGGTAACTGATAAGTGTGGTTTGTAGTGCCTATTTTGTAGTATTTTGGTCCCATTTTCCTTGTAGAATCGCTCCTTGGGAGCGGTTTAGGGGCTTCTTATGCTTCCTTTAGTTTGTTTCAGGTTCCCGAGACCGATTTGGAAGAGTTAGAGCGATTCCGACTCTATACATACACATTTTGGAGCCAACGGAGTAAAGGAACGATGATTCGATGCCTTGGAATCGACCCCGAGACCTTGGGCCCCAATCCCGAGCCTCCGAGACCCGATCCCGAGTCCCGAGAATCGATGGGAAGCCATGAGAAGCCCATGAGAAGCAAGGAGGGACCAAAAAGTTCATATTGGAGGCCTACAAGGCTCATCCCGAACGGGTATGGCCTCATCCCGTCCGGGATGAAGGAGGAAACGAAGATGAGCCTACTGACTGCCCATCCCGACCGGGAGCAGGTCTTCCCGGCCGGGACCGACCCCTTCCCGACCGGGACCACCTCGTCTCGGCCGGGACGGGGGTGCTGCAGCCCGCCTTCAATTCTTTTCTTCTCCTTTCATTCTTAAACCCTATATATACCCTTCCCTTGTTATGTAAAGCTTATGCACTTCATTAGACCTTAAAACCTAGACTACTTTAGGTTAGATTAGATTAGATTAGTGTAGATTAGTCGGTAATTGGTAGTTAATCCTAGTTTAGTCTTGTATTATTGGATCTCTTGAAGAATCAATCCAAGATTGACAACCTTGGTGGATGAATTTGGGTTATCTTCTATGCAAGTGTTCTCCTTTTCATTCTCTTGTTAGTATGGTATAATCCTTTCTTCCTTTTTACTCTTAATCTTGTTTAGTTATTCAAGTTTTAATCTTTGATTGTTATTTTGTTCTTAGTTCATCTTTTTCTCTAGTTTGTTTATGTTTGCTTGGTTTCTTATGTTGGATCTTCTTGCTCTTGTTAGTTGTAGTTGGATTATGTTAGAGTAGTGTTCTTGTTAGGGTTAGTAGGGTGATTAGGGTGTTAATGGGGTGATTAAGGGATTGTTGGAGATGTTGGTGGAAGATTTGGGTTTCCTCTTGGTTTGGTGCACATCACATGTTTGTTGAAATGCTTGAATGACTAAGTAGTTGTGAATGCTTGTTTTTCTTGCCTTTCTCTTGTGGGTGATAGTTTTTTTGTGGGTTCGGTTCCCTCACTAAGTTGCGAGAGCCCGGTGAGGACGACCTCTAGGTCGGTTTAAGTAGCGAGAGCCCGAATTCGACCTAGGCCACCATAGCGCGCTACAACCCCGTTTGTCATGTGTGTCGCCAAGATGGGTTCTAGGTGGAACCTCTAGGTGGGTCTAAGTTGCGAGAGCCCGGACCAACCTAGATCACCCTACTACCTCCTTCATTCTAGTTCTCCCTTGACCATTCCGTTACCCCTTTGACCCCGACCTAATCCTAGCCCTTTTCCTTAGTTGTTTCTCCGGCACCTTAGTCTTAGTCTAGCCTTCTCCCCCTCTATCATTCTCTAGTTTAGCGTAGCTCGTTGACTTAGTCTAGTATTTGGGCCGACCTAGTCTAGGCTATACATTACCGTCCCCGTGGATTCGATCCGACTTGCCCTATCTACCGTAGGAATAGCCGGTTATATTATTGACGGTTGGGATTCCACGACAAATCCCTCCCATCAATTTGGCGCCGTTGCCGGGGACGGTGCTAGTTTAGACTTTGTTTTCCTATTTGCTTGACTTTGTGTTTGTGTTTGTGTTTTTCTTTTTTTCTTGTTACTTTGCTTCTTGTGTGTGTGCGGTTTATTTCTCTCTTGTCTAGTGCCCAAAAAGCACTAGGCTTCTCACGTTTGTTCTTAGTCTACATTTTGTGCTTAGAGGTGGTGACTATCTTCTTCTTGCAACTTAGAGCCGCTTTAACGGACGGTTGCTAGAGTGAGAGGTTTCCAACCGGGTATGGACTACGATTTTCGAGCAAGCATGGGGTTTGATCTAAACTCCACACACTCGGGAGCCGATATGAGCTACTCCTCTTCTTCCATGAACCAAGGGTATGACATGACGTCCCCCTACCATTATCAAGCTTCTTGGGGTAATCAAGACGGGTATGATCTTCAAGGTTATGAAAACGGCTACCAACAAGTGAACGATTACCAATCCTACGATCATGGTGACTATTACTCGAGTTATCAATGTGAACCCACCATGTTCAATCAAGATTCAACTTATGGAAGCCAATACCCCCAAAACCCACCATATTACCCTCCACCCCAACCACAATATGAACCCCATGACCCACAATACTACCAATCACCCCAACCTTGCTACCAACAATATGATGCCCCACTCCTTGGGCATCATCAAGATTTTCAAGGAGCTTTAAAAGACCCCAATGATCACCAATTACCCGACACGGAGGTGTTTCAATCTATGCTTCAAATGCAAAGGAGCATCCAAGAAACGGCCATTCAATTGCAAAATGAACAAGAGGAATTAATGGCCCAAATTCGAAGGGGAAACGAGGCGAGGAATGCTCAATTAAATGCATTATCGGTTCAAACCGTAATGTTTTTATCCCGAGCAACACATTTAGATGAAGGATGCCCACTTGAGAGAGAGGAGCAGCCTAATCACGAAGTCGCCGATGTAGTTCCCTTTGAAGGAGAAGTTTGCTTTGAAGAACCTCAATCGTCTACCCAAAAAGAGACGAATGAGGATATGACCCTTGGTGAAGGCATCGTTGGTGAAGAATTGGAGGAGGATAGTGAGTTGGATGGGTTGGTAGAATTCGTGAGGTTGTTAGGTGAGATTGATAGCCTCGAGTTGCCCTTGTGCGATAATGTGACTACGCGTCAAGAGCCCCTTGCTAGTACACCGAGAGATGGTTTGGAAGAGATTGAAACCGCCGGTAGAAGTTTCGATCCTCTCCTCCAAGATGATGTAGGGCCGAGTGATGAAGATGGGGAACCACAACTTGAGGAAAGTGTGGGGGTGTGCAACAAGGAAATGAGGCCAAAGCCGCTTTTTGTGCCTTGTTTCTTGGAAATGAAGCTTGCTTGTGATTGGAGGCAATGCTTAGGGAGGAAGAGGTCGGTGAAGCTCGTAGAATGGATAGACCCCGGAGATGACATGAATGATGACAATGGGTCTTGGTATTCCTACTTCTTGCCTCCACCTTGGAGGCCGTGGAGGTTGGCTAGGCTCGAGCGCTTCTTGGGCCTTCACTATGATGTCGGTAGCGCGTTCGACTTGCTCCTCCATGCCCTTGAGGGCTACGGTTGAAGAAGAGTCCACCATCCTAGGTTTGACGGAGTTCCTAAAGAACCGTCATGTTGTATATTCCCCTCCTCTCTTCTTTAGAATTCTTGTGCTTGTATTTGTGATTTTTGTTTCTAGGACTCCTTTGTTTTTGTGGGATTCTTGTAATTGATTTGGTATTTTGAAGAGCGATGTGAGGGAGTGAATTTGATGTGCACTTTGAGTTTATTGTGATAGGTGAAGTGAAGGTGACTCCTAAAAAGGAGTTGTTGATGATGGAGTTTGGTTTGCAAGCGAGGAAGTCGGTTTTTGATGCTTATGATAAGTTTTTGGGCTTGGGGAAGCAAAGAAGACTCATCCCGACCGGGAAGAGGGCTTCCCGACCGGGAAGGATGAGGAGCCATCCCGATCGGGATGAAGGTGCAGAAAATCGGACTCACTGGAGTGCATTCCCGACCGGGACGAGAGCTTCCCGATCGGGAAGGGTTTATCAACCCGATCGGGATCATCCATCCCGACCGGGATGGTCCCCTTTCTCCCTTTTGAGCCTTTTCTTAGGCGTTTGACTCCACCCATCCATTATACCCCCTCCCAACCTCCCTACTCCTCCTTGTTCCTATCATATGACCCATACATCTCACTTTACACACCGAGATCCACATCAAATCCTACCCCCCTCACACCTTTACCACCTCTACCATGCGGTTCTATCAAGCTTGAAGCGGGATAGCAATGATGAAGACAAGCAAGTGCATATATTGATCTATGAGACGATGGAGAGAGTGAGTTGCTAACCTATGGTACGACAACTATCCTTTCTTTTCCGTTTTTGTTGTTGCTTGTTTTCCCTTATTTATCCCCTTCCCCTTGTACACTTTTGTGTCTTGATGTCACGGTGGCCTTCGAGGCCTCGGTAGTGGTTGCTCCCGACTCCCGACGATGTGATTACGTCGAGAGTCAATCGAAAAATCCAAATTTTTACAAGATTTTCACTTTCTTTTTTGAGGATTTAGTCGGATTTAGGCGGAATCCGGGCTAGGTGACTTGATTACACCTAGCCCTCCCCTCCCATTTCCTTTTATTTCCTTCTTTTTATTTTCTTCCCCCTTCCATATCTTTTCTTGTCTCGGCCCTTGGTGACTTGATTACACCCCGGCCGGACACCTTCTACCCTTTTCTTCACTTTATTTTAGATTTTTAGTTTTATTTTCGTAGTTTCTTTTTCTTTCTTTTGTCTCTCCGCACCCTACGATCGAGCATGAGGACATGGCTCGACTTAAGTGTGGGGGAGCGATATTTTAGTATAGTTTAGTTTATTTTCTTAGTTTTTTCGAAAAAATCTTCAAAAACCTTAAAAATTTGAAAACTTTTCACAAAATTTCAAAAAGATTTTCTTTTGTGTCTTTTCCTTTTGTGTGTCTTTGTTTCGTACTTTTGTTTTGTTGTATGTGTTTTGTCCCCCTTTTTCCTTTTAGGTTGCTTAACCACCGTTAATTTTGGAAAGTTTTGAAGACATCCGGTAACATCTTCTAACCCTCTTTCCCTCTTTATTCCTTGTGATGCTTGGAGAAGGTTGTGTTGAGGTGTGCTCGGGTACTTGTGGTGGATTTGATGACTTGTTTGAAATTTCGGGGTGGTGTGTGCTTTGTTTATGTGTTCGTTTTGTCTTGTTTTGTTTTATTTTGTTGCCTTTTGTTTATTTTCCTTTCATTTTCGTCGTGTCTTTGTAATGTGTTATGTTTGTTGAGTCTTGTGTGTAAATGGTTTTCGAAAACCCGGTTTAGAGATTAGTGTGTGAGTGTCTATTTTCCCTTCCTAGTAGTGTAAACCGAGTCTTGGACTTTAATCTAGTAGAATGACCCTAAATCAATGAATTCGTTGGTCCTTTACCTTGAGTCCACCTAGCTTACTAGGAATTTACTACGGGATTTGCACCTTTGACCATTATGACCACCCACGGTGTGAAAAGGCCTTGGTTACCGAGTCTCGTCCCTTAGGTGACCATGTCTAGGATTGTTTGATTAGTCCAAGTTCGCCACTTTTTGTGGGTTCGAAAGGGAATGCGCAACCCCGACTTACCCATTACCCTACCTCCTACACATATCCACACAATAAAATGCAATTTGTTGATTTCTACCTTTCTTGTTATACAATGAAAATGCCAAAAAGCCAAATCTTGCCAAAAAGGGCAAAGGAAAGAAAAGAAAGAAAAATGAAAGAAAGAAAAGAAATGAAGAAAAAGAAAAGGCACAAAAGCCAAAAAGAAAATAGAAAAGAAGAAAAAAAGAATGGCATGGCAAAACAAATCAAAACGTTGAAAATAAAGAAAATGCCAAAAGAAAACCCGTCTCACAAAAAGAAATCCCCACAAAAATAAGCCTTTTTCCGACTTTTGCCGTGAAGAGCCTACCAAAGGACCGAGTCCCGAGGAAGGATGATAGCGGCATTAGTCGGTCTTCCCTCATTTTGCATGTTTTCCACCTTTTTACTTGGACTAGTTAGGCGGTTTTGGACACGGGACGACCCTCTTGGCTCACGCTAAAGGGGCGGGGTCTCACTTACCTACAGTGTCGACTAACACCGTGGTTCTTCACTTTTCCACTCCGCTGATCATCCCGTAGTACGTTTTTAGAAAGTTAGAAGGACCTAGGTAAGTTACCAACGTTTTTATTGCTTGATCGTCATACTATTAGGGTTTAGTCCACCTTGGTTTGTATTGCTAGCTTGGGAACGTTGTCACTTACCTCGAGTCCTGAACCGGTGCTTCTTTCACCGCTTTTAGAGGGAAGTGGTATTTCTTTTGTTTTGGGTGCAACCGTCTAAGTGTTTGTTTGTGTGTTTGTTTGTTTGTGTGTTTTGTGTCCGGTTGCATCCGCGGTTTTGTCGCAAGACCCCACTTGCCTTGCGGGGTGCACTTTACCTCGAAGTGCATTCGCGTGAGTTGAAAGGGCGTAGGGTGCGCTAATACCCACTCGGATAGTTTAGTAGTTAGTATGTGCTTACTCGAGGGCGAGTAAGGGTTAAGTGTGGGGGAGTTGATAAGTGTGGTTAGTAGTGCCTATTTTGTAGTGTTTTGGTCCTATTTTCCTTGTAGAATCGCTCCTTGGGAGCGGTTTAGGGGCTTCTTATGCTTCCTTTAGTTCGTTTCAGGTTCCCGAGACCGATTTGGAAGAGTTAGAGCGATTCCGACTCTATACATACACATTTTGGAGCCAACGGAGTAAAGGAACGATGATTCGATGCCTTGGAATCGACCCCGAGACCTTGGGACCCAATCCCGAGCCTCCGAGACCCGATCCCGAGTCCCGAGAATCGATGGGAAGCCCATGAGAAGCAAGGAGGGACCAAAAAGTTCATATTGGAGGCCTACAAGGCTCATCCCGAACGGGTATGGCCTCATCCCGTCCGGGATGAAGGAGGAAACGAAGATGAGCCTACTGACTGCCCATCCCGACCGGGAGCAGGTCTTCCCGGCCGGGACCGACCCCTTCCCGACCGGGACCACCTCGTCTCGGCCGGGACGGGGGTGCTGCAGCCTGCCTTCAATTCTTTTCTTCTCCTTTCATTCTTAAACCCTATATATACCCTTCCCTTGTTATGTAAAGCTTATGCACTTCATTAGACCTTAAACCCTAGACTACTTTAGGTTAGATTAGACTAGATTAGTGTAGATTAGTCGGTAATTGGTAGTTAATCCTAGTTTAGTCTTGAAGAACACTTGCGTGATGAAAAGGATCTCTTGAAGAATAACAAGATCTCTTGAAGAATCAATCCAAGATTGACAACCTTGGTGGATGAATTTGGGTTATCTTCTATGCAAGTGTTCTCCTTTTCATTCTCTTGTTAGTATGGTATAATCCTTTCTTCCTTTTTACTCTTAATCTTGTTTAGTTATTCAAGTTTTAATCTTTGATTGTTATTTTGTTCTTAGTTCATCTTTTTCTCTAGTTTGTTTATGTTTGCTTGGTTTCTTATGTTGGATCTTCTTGCTCTTGTTAGTTGTAGTTGGATTATGTTAGAGTAGTGTTCTTGCTAGGGTTAGTAGGGTGATTAGGGTGTTAATGGGGTGATTAAGGGATTGTTGGAGATGTTGGTGGAAGATTTGGGTTTCCTCTTGGTTTGGTGCACATCACATGTTTGTTGAAATGCTTGAATGACTAAGTAGTTGTGAATGCTTGTTTTTCTTGCCTTTCTCTTGTGGGTGATAGTTTTTTTGTGGGTTCGGTTCCCTCACTAAGTTGCGAGAGCCCGGTGAGGACGACCTCTAGGTCGGTTTAAGTAGCGAGAGCCCGAATTCGACCTAGGCCACCATAGCGCGCTACAACCCCGTTTGTCATGTGTGTCGCCAAGATGGGTTCTAGGTGGAACCTCTAGGTGGGTCTAAGTTGCGAGAGCCCGGACCAACCTAGATCACCCTACTACCTCCTTCATTCTAGTTCTCCCTTGACCATTCCGTTACCCCTTTGACCCCGACCTAATCCTAGCCCTTTTCCTTAGTTGTTTCTCCGGCACCTTAGTCTTAGTCTAGCCTTCTCCCCCTCTATCATTCTCTAGTTTAGCGTAGCTCGTTGACTTAGTCTAGTATTTGGGCCGACCTAGTCTAGGCTATACATTACCGTCCCCGTGGATTCGACCCGACTTGCCCTATCTACCATAGGAATAGCCAGTTATATTATTGACGGTTGGGATTCCACGACAAATCCCTCCCATCAGTAACTTCAACAACAATCAAGGGTTCCAACAAGGGAACTTCAATCAAGGTGGTTTTCAAGGAAACCAAGACCACAACCAAGGGTATCAAAGCTACAACCATGACAACAATCAAGGCCTTAATCAAGGCAACTCTCATGGGTTCCAAGGGAACCATCAACAACAAGCAACTCAAGGTAATAAACAAGAAAGCAAGCCTAGGAGCCGGTCTCCTATTCATGATTATGGTACTCCATTGGCCCTCACCGATACTCCGTACAATCCACAATCTCCACCTCGAGATTTCAACATGCAAAAATCTATGATGGATGTGCAAAGAAGCCAAATGAAGATGGCAAGAAACCAACAAGAGTTCTTTGCTCATGTTCAAAGGGATAATATAGCAAGAGATGCTCATATGAAGATGCTTGAGACTCAAATATCTCAACTTGCTTCGGGAAGCTCTTCAAGACAGAAGGGGCAACTACCTCCTCAAGGTGAAACTCCGAAATTTGAGCATGTCAATGCCATCAACTTAAGGAGCGGTGCTACCTATAATCCTCCCGTGCTTCCTAGTGAGCAACAAATGAAGGAAGTTGTGTCTCCAACTCAAGGAGATTCAAGCTTGGGAAATCCAATGGAGGAGCAAGTCCTAAGGGAGATCGAAAAACCCCATGAAGACAAGCTCCCCCCACTTCAAGGAAAAGACAAGGGTAAAGGGAAAGCGTCATTTGAGAAGTCTACCCCGATTGAGCAAAACAAGTTCCATATCAAGTTGCCTTTCCCAACAAGGCAAATGAAGACCAAGGTGGATTCTCAATACGAAAAGTTCCTTAACATTGTGAAGAAATTGGATGTTAGTGTCCCATTCACCAAGCTACTTTCCCAAATCCCGGCATATGGAAAATTTATGAAAGAGATCTTGGCTAGGAAGAGATCCATCGACAAGGAAGAGACCATAGCGTTCACGAGGGTGGTGAGCGAGATTATTCAAGGTTCTACGCTTCCCAAATTGAAGGATCCGGGTAGTTTCTCGATCCCATGCACCATTGGCAACTTCAAGATTGAGAGAACACTTTGTGATTTGGGTGCGAGTGTAAGCATTATTCCCTACACCATTTGTATGCGACTTGGGATGAAGGACCTTAAGCGTACTTCCAGTACACTCCAAATGGCCGATAGTTCACTCAACCGACCATTGGGGATATTGGAAGATGTGCCGGTAAGAATCGGAAAGTTCTTCGTTCCGGTTGATTTCCTCGTACTTGACATGCCGGAAAATGCTATCACTCCCATTATCCTTGGGCGCCCATTTCTACATACCGCCGGTGCCATGATCGATGTGAAGAACGGTAGGATCACATTTGAGTTAGGCGAAGAAAAGCTCGTGTTCGACCTCCAAGGCAACACCTCGCCTACTAATGATGAGTCTTGCAATATGATCCACGCCACGAAAGACGTCGATCTAGGGGAAGAGTCGGGACAAAGTTTGAAGAGTGACTTCTATGAACTTGAGGATGATGACTCCGAGATTGGAGAGGATGAGTGCCCATATCATGGACTTGAAGATAAGTGCAATGACAAGGAGAAAGATGAGCCTCCCTTGGAGCCACATGAGGATCGATGGACGTTTGGGTATATCCCGAAGGATCGCAAGTATAAGTTCAAGCCATTGAACTTGGTAGATCGGGATGCCCTGGGAACGTCAAGGTTAGGAGGCGATGATCCTTGGAGTGGAGGTTGGTATTCCACTAGTTTGATTGAAGACTTTGCTAGGATCTTCGATTTGTTTTTTCGTGCCCTTGACGAAGATGGAATTTGTTTCAAGGTTGTTGAAAAAGAATTGAGGAATGCTCCATCCATGGTTTGACGGAGTTCCAAAAGAACCGTCTCTTTGTATATATCTCCTTCTTGTAGTTTCTTTGGTTTTGTGAAATTCTTGTTATTTGGATTGCTGATGAGCGTTGTGAGGGAGAGAATTTGATGTTGTATTTGAGTTTATTGTGATAGGTGAAGTGAAGATGACTCTTAGAGAGGATTGATTATCGATAGAGCTTGGATCGTGAGCAAGGGAACGGGTTTTTGAAGCTTAGGATAAGCTTTTGGGTTTGTGGAAGGCTAGAAGACTCTTCCCGTCCTAGAAGAGGGCTTCCCGACCGGGAAGGGTACGACATCCCGACCGGGAAGGAGCCATCCCGATCGGGATAAGGGTGCATATTATCAAGCTTCCTGGAGTGCCATCCCGACCGGGAAGGGAGCGTCCCGACCGAGACAGGTGTGTCATCCCGACCGGGACCATCCAACTCGTCCGGGATGGTCCCCTACTCCCCCTTATGCCTCTTCTTAGACATTTGAGTCCACCCAACCATTGTATACCCCCTCCCAACCCCCCTACCTCTCCGTGCTCATATCATATGACCCACATACTTCATTTGCATACCCTCACTTCATTTCCTATTCACTTTACACCAAACCTCACATCAAATCTCACCTCCTCACACCATTGCAACCATGCGATTTTCTCAAGTATGAAGTGGGATGACAATGAAGACAACAAGCAAGTGCATTTATTGAATCATTGAAGACGATGGAGTTCGTAAGTTGCTCACTTATTGGTAAGGCAACTCTCATTACTTTTCCGTCTTTTGTTGCTTGTTGCCTTTTGAGAACTCCAATTCCCTTTTACCATGGTGGCCCTCGAGGCCTTGATAATGGTTGCTCCCGACTCTCGATGATGTGACTACATCGAGAGTCCTTTCAAAATCAAAATTTACAAGTTTTTCACCCTTTTTTTAGGATTTAGTCGGATTTGGGCGGAATCCGGGGTAGGTGACTTGATTACACCTAGTCCTCCCCTCCCATTTCCTTTTATTTCCTTCTTTTTATTTCCTCCCTTTCCCTATCTTTTCTTGTCTCGGCCCACGGTGACTTGATTACACCCCGGCCGGACGCATTCTACCCTTTTCTTCGCTTTCTTTTTGGTTTTTAGCTTTATTTTCGTAGTTTCTTTTATTTTCTTTTGTGTCTCCGCACACTACGATCGAGCATGAGGACATTGCTCGGTTTAAGTGCGGGGGAGCGATATTCTATCGTAGTTTGTTTTATTTTTGTAGTCTTTTCGAAAAATCTTTAAAAACCCTAAAAATTTGAAAAATCTTCACAAAAATCAAAAAGATTTTATTTTGTGTCTTCTACTTTTGTGTCGTTGTGTCGTATACTTGTTTTGTTGTGTGTGTTTTGCCTCCCTTTTCCTTATAGGTTGCTCAATCACCGTTAGTTTTGGAAAGCTTTCAAGACATTCGGTAACATCTTCTATCCCTTTTCCCTCTTTATTTCTTGTGAAGTTTGGAGAAGGTTTGTGATGTTGTGTCCTCGGGTGGAGCTTTGTAAAGTTTGTGGTTGATTTGGACGCTTGTTCGGAAGTTCGGGGTGGTGTTTGTTTTGTTTATGTGTTTGTTTCTCCTTGTTTTGTTTTGTTATCTTTTGTCTCTTTTTCTTTCATTTTCGTCGTGTCTTTGTTTTGTGCGTGTAGTTGTGTCGTGTGTGTAAATCGGTTTTCGAAAACCCGGTTTAGAGGCTAGGGTGCGAGTGTTTACTTTCCCTTTCTAGTGATGTAAATCGAGTCTTGGACTTTAGTCTAGTAGAATGACCCTAAATCAATGATTTCGTTGGTCCTTTACCTTGAGTCCACCTAGCTTATTAGGGATTTACTACGGGATTTGCATTTTGACCATTATGACCACCAATGGTGTGAAAAGGCCTTGGTTGCCGAGTCCCGTCCCTTAGGTGACCGTGTTTGGGGTTGTTTGATTAGTCCAAGTTGTCCACCTTTTTGTGGGTTTGAAGGGAAGGCGCCGTCCCGACTCACCCATTACCCTACCTCCTACACATATCCACACAATAACTTGCAATTTGTTGAAGTCTCTCTTTCTTAGTTGCAAAGAAATGCCTATCACTCAAATCAAGCCAAAAGGGCAAAGAAAAGAAAGAAAATGAAAGAAAGAAAAGATTGAAGAAAAAGAAAAGGCACAAAAAGCCAAAAAGAAAATAGAAAAGAAGAAAAAGAAATGGCATAGCAAAACAAAGCAAAAATGCAAAAGAAAGAAAAATGCCAAAAAGAAAATCGTCTCACAAAAAAAGAATCCCCTCTCAAAAATAAGCCTTTAACCGACTATTACCGTGAAGAGCCTACCAAAGGACCGAGTCCCTAGGAAGGATGATAGCGGTAATGATCGGTCTTCCCTCACTTTGCAATATTTTCCACCTTTTTACTTGGACTAGTTGGGCGGTTTCGGGCATGGGACGACTCTCTTGGCTCATCACTAAAGGGGGCGGGATCTCACTTACCTACAGTGTCGACTAACACCGTGGTTCATCCCTTTTCCACTCCGCCGATCGTCCCGTAGTACGTTCTTAGAAAGTTAGGAGGACCTAGGTAAGTTACCAACGTTTTTGTTGCTTTATCGTCATACTATTAGGATTTAGCTCATCTCGATTTGTATTACTAGCTCGGGAACGTTGTCACTTGCCTTGAGTCCTAAACCGGTGTTTCATTCACCGCTTTATAGAGGGAAGCGGTATTTATTTCTCTTTGGGTGCAACCGTTTACTTGTTTGTTTGTGTGCTTGTTTGTCTTTGTGTTTTGTGTCCGGTTGCATCCACGGTTTTGTCGCAAGACCTTACTTGCCTTGCGGAGTGCACTTTTCCTCTAAAGTGTACTCGCGTGAGTTGAAAGGGCGTAGGGTGCGGTAATACCCACTCAGCTAGTTTAGTAGTTAGTTTGTGCTTACTCGAGGGCGAGTAAGGGTTAAGTGTGGGGGAGTTGATAAGTGTAGTTTGTAGTGCCTATTTTACTATGTTTTGGTCCCATTTTCCTTGTGAAGTCGCTCCTTGGGAGCGGTTTATGGGCTACTTATGCTTCCTTTAGTTTGTTTCAGGTTCCCGAGACCATTTGTGAAGAGTTGGAGCAAATCCGACTTGACACATACACTTTTTGGAGCCAACGAAGTGAAGGAACGATCACTAGATGCCTTAGATTCGACCCCGAGACCTCGGGACCCAATCCCGAGCCTCTTAGACTCGATCCCGAGTCCTGAGAATCGATGAGAAACCCATGAGAAGCAAGGAGGGACCAAAAAGAGCTTATTTGAGGCCTACAAGGCCCACCCGGTCGGGAAGGCCTCAACCCGTCCGGGATGGGGTGCACAAAAGCGAGCCCTTCTTTGCTGAGCCCGTCCCGGTCGGGACCAACCCGTCCCGGTCGGGACCACGCCGTCCCGGGCGGGACCAGTCCGTCCCGGGCGGGAAGCTACAGGGGCAGCACACATCTCTTTTATTCTTCCTCCCCCATTCTTGTAACCTTATAAATACTTCCCTCTTGTATTGTTTATGTATCACACATTACATTAGAATCTCTTAAGCCTCTCTACAACTTTAAAACCCTAGATTTAGTGTTCCTCCATTTAGATTAATCTTCCTTTAATCTTTAGTTAATCTTCCTTTAATCTAGTTTAGATAATCTTGTATTAAGTGGGTTCTTGAAGATTCATCCAAGCTTGACAACCTTGGAGTTGATTTGGGTTCTTATTTGTACAAGTTCTCATCTTTTTCATCCATTATTAGTTGGTATAATCTTCTTCTCCTCTTTACTCTTGTTCTTAGTTTATTAATCAAGTTTGAATCTTTACTTATTGTTATTGTTATTGTTTGTTATGGATGTTTGGATGTTTGGTTTGATTTCTCTTACTTTTGTTATTGTTAGTTTCATAATGAGTGAGTAGTTCTCTTGTGGGGTTAGTAGGGGGATTAAGGGTAGATTATGGGTGATTAGGGTTTGATTAGGGGTAAAGGTGACTCTTTTGATGTTAGTCACATATTGGGCACACGTTTGATAATTTGATTTTCATTTGAAGCTCCTTTTCTTCTCCTTTGTTTTTCTTTGTTTTTCATATTTTTGTGCCCTTTTCTTGCTTTGGTTTGTCCTTTTTGGCTTTTTGATGTGGTTTGTAACCAAGCTTGGAGGTTATTTTTGTGTAAACTTATTGTGATGATGTATAGGTGGAGGAAAAATAGGTAATCGAGAACGCGCGCCATTCTGGATAACCCACAAAAGGCGGAAAGGATTTCGACTAAAGGTGCAATGGTCATTCGAGCAAGGTCACCTAGAAAACGGGATGCGGGAACCAAGGCCTAACTCCTCCATGGGTGGTCAAGGTGGTCAAATGCAAACCCCGAAGTAAACCTCTAGTAGAAAAGGTGGACTCAAAGCTAAAGGATCAACAAATTCATTGCCTAAGAGTCATTCTACTAGACTAAGGTCCAAAATCTACAATGGGTTATCTACAATGGAATGTAAACTCTTGTAATAAGTTTGTAATCGGGTTTTCGAAAAGTTTTAGTCCTAGACACACTATACAAAAGCAAAACAAAACGGAACACACGAAAATGAAAAAGCAACTAAAAGAAAACACAAGTAAAATCATGAACTCCATACTCCAACATCATACAAGCACACAAAATCAACCACAACACTAAAATGCTCAACTTTGAGAGCCTCCAATAGCAACAACCTATCCCCTCTACAAAAGTAAAGAAAGAAGGAAGGAAGTTACCTAGCGGGTGCTTTCATAATCTCTTCAATTCATGCTATTAAGATGGTGGTTACCTGTAAGAGTAGAGAACAAGACCATACACGGGACACGAAACATAACGAGAAACAATAAAAGAGAAGAAAAAGAAAAGAAAATGTTTTTGATTTTTCGAATTTTTCAAATTTTTATGGATTTTTGAGAAAATAAAAGATAGTAGACTCCTCCCCCACACTAAAACTGTACATTGTCCTCAATGGACAAGTAGGGAAGAACAAAAAAAAGACGGAAAAGAAAAATAAGATTTTTTTTTTGGATTTTTATGATTTTTCAAATGTTTTTGGGTTTTATAAATTTTTTTGAATGTTTTTGGGTTTTTCAAAAATATTGAGAAAAGAAAAAGGAAAATAAAATAAAACGGAAAGCGCTAAAATAGTGGCGGGCCTAGGTGCAATCACATCACCTAGACCCTAGCCAAGTGACAAGAAAATGAAAATGATTAAAAGAAAATGAAAGGGTGAAAAATTGGGCATAGGTGTAGTCACGTCACCTAGCCCGGATTAAGAAAAATTGAGAAAGATTTGATAAAAAAAAAATTGGATTTTTCAAAAGGGTCAATGGCGTAATCACATCGCCAAGAGACCGGGAGCAATACCAAGGCCGCGACGGCCACAAACATTATTAAATGGGACGGTGGGACAACTTGCAATTTTTGTTCAGGATAAAACAATCACAATGATTAAAATGATGGAACAGGGAAGAAAGAACAAGATTAGTTTCAGAGATATACAATTGTAGATGATTAAGACTCACCGACTTCACACATATATACCCACAATACATACGAACCACATAATCTACCGACTCTTGTAGAGGGGGGGGGTCTAGTTCGAATAGTCATTTGATGCAAAGGAGGCCGTGGGAGTTCCCTCACCGGCATACTCCCAAACTCCTACATCCCCCGAGTTGTTCAGTCGGAATTCATAGGGACCTGGAGGTAGGTCCCAATTACGAGGGTTATAAATATTGGTTCGGTACTTGCTGGGGACAATTAAGGCACGGTCATGGTTAAGAGAGAGACGAGGCGATGGTCAGGTACGTGAAAGATCCAAGTAGGGAAATAGGCCTCGTCAAGCCAGACACGGGGGTCATGTGGTTTAAGATGGTCGGTCGCATAACCCAAATTTTTCGCTATTAAAGTCACAAGACCACCACAGTCGACGGTAGGGCGTTGGTCAATTATAATTTGATGAAAGTGTAACGCCACGACAATAGGTAGGTCAAGGGGATAAGGGTTACCGAGTAAAGAGTCACACATCAATTATAGGACACACACATTGAGGTTAATGATGTTGTCGATAGATGGCAAAAGACAGTGTGAAAGGATTTCAGCGAAATAACGAATGGCTGGGTTACGGATTTCAGCGGTAAAACTAAAATTGAGTTCGAAATCACGTTGACCCGGCGCTATGCGCCTCCATAAGTCTCTCCTAGTCGCACTACTTTGCGAATCACTTAGGGGTCTACTTAGTCCGGTACCCGATGAGGGTAAACCTAGAGCTAAGCTAAAGTCGGAAATATTTAAACTGTGATTTCTACCAAACAAATTAAATTTGAACTCTTTAGGTGAGGTCGGGTTATCGATTGTAAAGGTACCTAAAAACTCACAAGTCAAGTCTTTGTTTGTGCAAGGCGCAAAATCAAGGAGTTTACTAATACCAATTCTAGACGATAACTCTCTATATCATTCTTAATTCCTAGAAGTTTTCATTGTGAATGGACAAGGCCATATCGTACTCTGAAAGTTCTTTTCAGAGAAGGTACGAGCAAGGGGTGAATTAGGGCACGGTAAAAGTTTAGGCCTAGAAGACTTACTAGAAGATGAAAATTTAGAAGGATTAGAAATCGAGGCCATACCTTGTTTACGCGCGGCTCGTTGAGCTCTTGTCTCCATGATAATAATTTGCAAGAAAAATCCTGAAACTTTTGCTTCTCCTTTCTTCAAAAACCCAAATAGATAATCACCAAGTGTGGAAATGAAACTATGGATGGAGGTTAAAATGTAGTATGGAAGGTGGTGTAATGATTTTGTGATGGTTGAAAGGGTGAAATGATGAGTGAGGTGAAAAAGGTGGTATAGATACGGGTGTTTGAGGAGGAAAAGTGAAAGTTTAAAGTTGGTGGTAAAAATTTGGTGTAAAAATATTTGGAGGGAAAGTTATGTTGAGGTAAATTGTTGGAGGGAGATGAAAATGTAGTGAGTGAAAGTGAAAGTGTAGGTGATCGACCAAGTCACACCGCCGGGTGAAATTTCACCCGGTCGGGCACCATCGGGTGAAATTTCACCCGACGACTTTTCGTCGTAAAAATCGCTTTGCCAACTTTTTCCACCGGGTGAAATTTCACCCAGTCAAAATCTCACCGGGCGAAATTTCGCCCAGTGGTATATTCTTCGGTTCCGGCAATTCTGGCAACTTTTCCGTAGGGCGAAGTTTCGCCCGGTCGAGTCTCACCGGGCGAAGTTTTGCCCGACGGTCTTCTTTGCTGCGTTTTTCCGCCTTGCCATTTCATGGCTCTTCAATAATCACCTAGAGATTCAAATATATGACTCGACTTACATTACATAATCAATATTTCCCACAAACATGCTTGTAGTCTTCGATTAAGCTCCATAACTTCTCCAAATGTTTGATCTTCATCCAAATTAAGCTCCATGGTGAAATCCGATTTCAATAACTCTTCTTAAGCTAACAAAACTAATAAACTCAAAGAAATATGATACATATATACAAGGTGGTTGTTGAGGATACCACCAAACCTACATCAATTGCGAGAAGGGTTCAAACATCGCTCCCCGATGGGACCTCACCAAACTTCATAGTAGCAAAGGTCTCACGAATATGACCGGGATGATAAATCTTCAAACGTTGCCCATTAACCATAAACTTCCCGGTTTCCGGGCTAGATATCTCTATTGATCCATATGGTTGCACTCCGGCCACTTCAAATGGACCCGACCAATTTGATTTCAACTTACCGGGGAAGAGCTTAAAGCGAGAGTTGAAGAGTAATACCTTATCACCAACGGAGAAGTCCTTACGAAGAATTCGAGAATCGTGCCATCGGCGAGTTCTTTCTTTGTAGATCTTCGAGTTCTCGTAGGCCTCAAGTCTTAGTTCTTCCAATTCTGTAGTTGGAGAAGGCAATTATTTCCTACAACACTCTCATCGAAATTTAGCTCTTTGATTGCCCATTTGGCTTTGTGTTCTAGTTCCACCGGTAAATGACAAGCTTTACCATACACAAGACGATAAGGAGTGGTTCCAATCGGCGCTTTGTAAGCCGTCCTCAACGCCCAAAGGGCGTCATTTAATTTCAATGACCAATCCTTTCGGTGTGTATTTATAACTTTCTCTAAAATTTCCTTGATTTGACGGTTGAAGATCTCGGCTTGCCCATTTGATTGAGGGTGGTAGGCTAAGGACATCTTGTGAGTGATACCATATTTCCTAAGACGGTGCTCAAAGGTATCTTTCCTAAAATGAGAGCCTCCATCACTAATTATGGCTCTAGGCATACCGAATCTCGGGAAAATTACATTCTTGAAAAGCTTGATTACAACCTTGGAGTCATTGGTGGGGGAAGCTATGGCCTCGATCCATTTTGAGACATAATCAACCGCGACTAGAATGTACTTGTTACCAAACGAGGATGTGAACGGACCCATGAAATCAATGCCCCAAACATCGAACAATTCAATCTCCAAGATAGGTTGAAGAGGCATCTCATTTGTTCTTGTAATAATGTCGCTTCGTTGGCATGCATCGCATGTGAGAATGAAAGCTCGAATGTCCTTAAACATGGAAGGCCACCAAAACCCGCTTTGGAGAACCTTGGCAATTGTCTTTTGGTTGGCCAAGTGTCCACCATAAGATGTCGAGTGAAGGTGCTTCACAATATTATATCCTTCTTCGGCCATAACACATCGTCGGTAAATTCAATCTACACAACGGCGAAATAAATAAGGCTCGTCCAATAATAGCGTCGGGCTTCATAATGTAGTTTCTTCCTCTCTTACTTGGAATAATCGTCCGGAATATAATGAGACACTAAGAAATTGATGATATCGGCATACCAAGGTGTAATAGTTTCAACGGCCATCAAGGCCTCATCTCTCATAGCTTCATTGATGGGAATACCATCTTCTTCATTGCTCTCTTTACTAACCGTTAGTCTACTAAGATGATCCGCTACCAAGTTCTCCGATCCGGCTTTGTCTTTAATCTCAATATCAAATTCTTGCAAAAGGAGCACCCACCGAAAGAGTCGGGACTTTGTCTCCTTTTTAGACATTATGTAACGAATGGCCGCATGATTGGTATGAATAATGACTTTGGAACCGGTAACATAATTTCGGAATTTCTCCATGGCATAGACAACGGCAAGCATCTCTTTTTCGGTTGTGGTGTACCTCGATTGGGCTTCATCTAAGGTCTTGCTTGCATAATAAATCACATGTAGCTTCTTATCTACCCGTTGTCCTAGAACGGCACCAACGGCAAAATCGGATGCATCGCACATGATCTCAAATGGAAGATTCCAATCGGGAGCTTTGATAATCGGTGTGGTAGTGAGAGCGGTCTTTATCCTGCAAAAGGCCTCAAGACACGAGTCATCGAAAACAAAAGATGCATCTTTCATAAGCAAAGAAGTCAAAGGCTTAGCAATCTTAGAAAAGTCTTTAAAAAAATCGTCTATAAAAACCGGCGTGACCTAGAAAACTCCTCACCCCTTTGACATTTGTAGGTGGTGGCAAGTTCTCGATCATGGAGACTTTCGCCTTATCGACTTCAACTCCTCTATTAGACACAATATGACCTAGGACAACACCTTGTTCAACCATAAAATGACACTTTTCCCAATTTAAAACAAGTCTATACTCTTCACATCGAGCTAACACTTGATCAAGATTTTCAAGGCAAGAATCAAAAGATGTACCATGGACACTAAAATCATCCATAAAAACTTCCATGGATTTTTCAATAAAATCGGAAAAAATAGCCATCATACATCTTTGAAACGTTCCCGGCGCATTACACAATCTAAATGACATTCTTCTATAAGCATAGGTATCATAGGGACAAGTAAAAGTGGTTTTCTCTTGGTCATCGGGGTGAATAGGTATTTGAAGAAATCCGGAATGACCATCGAGGAAACAAAAATAAGAATGATGCGCCAATCTTTCAAGCATTTGATCAATAAAGGGAAGGGAAAAATGGTCTTTTATGGTGGCCGTGTTCAATTTACGATAGTCTATAAACATGCGCCAACCGGTAATAGTCCTAGTGGAAATTGATTCACCCTTTTCTTCTTTAACAATCGTCATTCCTCCTTTTTTAGGCACAACTTGTACGGGGCTAACCCATTTACTTCCGGTTATTGGGTATATAATGTTAGCCTCATACAACTTGAGGACTTCCTTCATGACAACCTCTTTCATGGTGGGGTTCAACCTACGTTGACCCTCAACCGAAGGATGGTGGTCATCATCAAGGATAATCCTATGCATGCAAACATTTGGGCTTATGCCTTGGAGGTCGGCAATGCTATACCCGATGGCCTTTTTGTACTTTCTTAAAACAATCAAAAGTTTTTCCAATTGAGGTCCATCAAGGGTAGCATTGACGATAACGGGATAATTAGTTCCTTCAAGAAAAGCATATTTGAGGGAAGAGGGGAGTGGTTTAAGTTCGAGATTAGGAGGAGAAGATACCATACTCTTACCCACCGGTAGTGGTTCTACCTTTTCATCATGCAAACATTCTTCTTCAAGAGGTGGAGAGTCAAATGGTTCCTCTTCTTGCTTATCATCATCTATCAAGCTATACTCAACCAAACTATCAATAACTTCAATGGAATGCATTTGTTCAATCATTGGTTGTTTAAGAGCTTGAGAAAGGGAAAACTCTACCGACTCGTTCCCTATGTTAAATGACAACTTTCCATTCTTAACATCAACTATAGTACCACCGGTAGCCATAAAAGGTCGACCTAAGATAATGGGGGTAATAGTGTCTTCGGGCATATCCATGACAACAAAGTCGGAGGGGATGAAGAACTTACCAACTTGAACGGGTACATCCTCAAGTATCCCAAGTGGGTACTTGACGGACCTATCTGCAAGTTGAATCGACATGCTAGTGGGTCTCATCTCCCCCACACTAAGTCTCTTAGCAATTGAATAAGGTAACAAACTAACACTAGCCCCAAGGTCGCATAAAGCTTGATTAACAACAATATTTCCTACCCGACAAGGGATGGAAAAACTACCGGGATCGTCTAGTTTCTTTGGCATTTCGTTCATAAGAATGGCACTACATTGACCCGTGAGAGGGATACATTCTTTGTCCTCTATTGTTCTCTTTTTAGTCAAGACATCTTTCAAAAACTTAGAGTAGAGGGGCATTTGAGAAATTACCTCGGTGAAAGGTAAAGCTACCTCTACTTTCTTTAACATATCCACGAAACGGCTAAATTGAGCATTCTCTTTGTGTAGCTTAACTCGCTCGGGAAAAGGCAATGGAGGGATAGGAGCGGGAGAGGGTGGAACATTAGATTCTTCTTCTTCTTCTTCGGCTAATCGCTCCGCCTCTTTTCTTTTTGCTTCTTCGGCTTCCATTTGCTCTTTCTTCTTTCTTTGTTCTCTTAGTTCATTCTCCGTATTTTGGAGGATATCAAACTCCGCTTGTATTCCCCGATTTTGTTTGGGGGAAGTGGGAGATGATTCTTGTGGTGCACTTGGTTGATTCACTTTGGATGGGTATTCTTGGTGTTCAAGTTCAAGTTTTTATATGGGTCCTCAAGTTCTGTGCCACCTCTCAAAATTACGGCATTTGCTTGGTGAAGGATCTCTTGGGTTTTGGGGTTGACCGGGCAAACCATGGGGTGGATGAATTGGTGCGGCTAAGGCTTTTGTTGCTTCTTGTGATTCCCAAACCTTTAGCCTCACCTTAGTATCTTGATGTTCATTCCATAGTTGGCCAACGGTTCTTTGCAAATCATTATAGTACAGTTCTCCCATAAGGGACCTCCTTGACCAAATTGAGAATTGCTTGATTGTCCATAAGATTGAGAGGGTTGATTAAATGGTTGTTGATTGTAACCTTGGTTACCATGATAATTTCCTTGGAACCCTTGATTGTATCCATGATTAAAGTGATTACCATGTTGATTTTGGTAATTGTTGTAATTGTTGGGAACATGGAAGTTGCTATCTTGTTGATTGAAGTTGCTCCTTTGATGAGGAGGCATATATGGGGGCATCTTTGGAGGACCTTGGTTAAAGGGCCTTTGTTGACTTTGATTGAATGGCCTCATTTGACTCCCTTGGGTGCGCGGCATCGGATTTTGAACATTTTGATTTCCATAAGAGAAATTAGGATGAAATCTTGTGCTGGCATTGTAAGTATTAGAAAAAGGATCAAATTGAGGTCGTTGCCCATATACTTGTATAGCTTGGACTTCATTTGGCTCATAAACTTCTTCATTAGGAATGCAAAAGCTAGAGTTGTGACTATGATTGCCACAATGATCACATTGAACTTCTCATGTTAATTGCTTTGGAGGTGATGGTTGCCTTGGTGGAACACTCCCTTGAATTTGGTACATACCTCTAGGAGTGGGCTTAGAACTCATGACATCCATTCTCTTTTTCAATTCCTCAAGTTCCGTTTGGAATTTTAATTCATTAGAACTCGTAGATGAGTTCACTTCAACTTTCTTTCTAGAATCCCTCGATTGACCCATTCTAGAATCACTCTTTGCCATCTTCTCAATAAGATTCTTAGAAGCCTCATCGGTGAGAGAAGAAAAGTCTCCTCCGGCGGCCAAATTGAGATTTTCCTTGGTTCTCGATGAAAGGGTGTTATAAAACGTTTGGGTGGTTAGCCAATCGGGTATTCCATGGTGTAGACATTTGCGCAACAAGTCTCTAAATCTTTCCCAAGCCTCGCTTAGGCTTTCGAATTCATCTTGCTTGAATGTTTGTATCTCCATGCGATATTGATTAGTCTTTGACGGCGGAAAATATTTCTTCAAGAAGGCATTAGATACTTGAGCCCATGTTGTAAATGTATTAGCGGGATGGCCTTGAAGCCATCTACGAGCTCCATCTCTCAAGGTCTTCGGAAATAATAAACGATGCAATTGACATGAAGTTAACCCATTGAGACGGGCTCCTACTAATTTTTCTTTGAATGAAGCGATGTGCTCTTGAGCATCTTCTTGAGAAAAACCGTGAAAAGTATCTTGTTGGACCGCATTAGTCAAAGAGGCTTTCAATTCATAATTCTCGGGAATCTCTCCGAAATCGACGGGAGAAGGTGTTTCTTCATGTGTGAGTTCAGAGTGAGAGGCTAGGGTCGCCATTTGTTGGATTGGTGGTGATGGTGGATTTGAATTTGGTGGATTTGGAGAATTTGGAGGGGATGGAATTGGTGGTGGTGTTCTCGGTGATGGTGGTGGTGGTGGTGAATTTTGTGAAGTGGAAGGTATGGAAGGATTGTTTGGAGTGGAATTATGTGATGTGGAAGGTGTAGAAGGTGAATATGGTAGGATGGGATTAAGGTTAGGAGGTGATAATGAAGGATGTGGAATGATGGTGGTTGAGTTATTTCCTCGAAAACACAATGCTCTAAAGGTCCTTTCCGGCTCCGGATCGAACCACAAGGGCGATGACGTATTCCTGGGCATAAAACTCAATTAAACGGTGAGACTCCTAGCACCTCGCGGTACTAGGGAAAAGAGAGAAGGGAAAAGAATCAAACACAACAACTAAAAAACACAACAACAACTAGCCGTTCCCCGGCAACGGCGCCATTTTGATCGCCTCCCAATCGGATCGGTCGTTAACGAAGGACGGGGGATCAAACGATATTTGTAAGACTCGGAATAACACAAAAACTACTAGAGTAATCGTGGTAAGTCGAGGTCGGTCCACAGGAAACGGTGTGTGTTTGTGAAGCTTAAAGTGTCGTGTTCGATGTCTTAGAGGGGGGTTTTCTAGGGTCGAGTCTAAACTAAGGGAATATCTAGAGGAGCAACTATGGGAAATGCTAGTGGTGGTCAATCTAGGGAAAAGGTGTTCGGGAGAAGTCGGGATTCGGTACTTGGAGTCTAAGAAGGTCGGAATCGAGTTTTTGTCGCAATATTGATAAACTCACCTAAAATCCCGCTTTCGCGGCGAATGAGGGTAAGTCCCTAGTCGTGGTAATTTCTACCCCGAGTTTCCCCATATTGCTAGAAATTAGTCAAGGTCGGTCTAGTTGGCCGGACTAAAACAACAATGACGTAACACCATAAATAAGATAAACCAACATGCAAGCAACCCACCAACATCCCTATATTCAAATAATCCAAGCCCTCATCCCTAAACTCCCCAACAAGAAATCTACTCACAAATCATTATGGAAAACAACAAAATATCTATTAAGGAGAAAATCACTACAACATGCATATTAATTAGATCTAATGAAACTAACAATACCAATATGATTTAGACAAGATAATGATGAGTAAACAACATAAAAACTAAACTAGAGATTAGAGAGTGGAAGAGAATTATACCAACTATGTAGATCTATAAGAAATAAGAAGATATCATAGATAAAGATTGAATCTTTGATGAATAAAATGGAGAACTTGTCACTAATCCTCCAATAAACCCAACAAATCTTCAAATATAACTTGAATAACCTTCTTTCAAACTTCAAATCTAGATAATTGTTGATGTAAACTTGTAGATCTACTATTAATTACTATGTAAACTACTAGAATTTTGGAGGATTTTTCTAGATTACTACTACTAATGGATGGTGTAATAGGATGGCGGAGTGGTGTAATGGCTTCCCTCCTTAGCACAATGGAGAGGTGACTTGGGCAATAAACTAGGGTAACATATATATAGGAATCTCTTAATGGGTATTTAACCTAAAGCCCAAATCCAACTTTATGCTCCATTAGTGAAACAATCTCCCTTTGCATCTCCATGGGGTGAAACTTCGCCCTGCGGACTTGACGATAATTCCCATCGGGTGAAAATTTCGCCCGGTGAGATTTTCTTCCATTTTTCGCGTTTTTGGCACTTCTTCCCATCGGGCGAAATTTCACCCGGTGGGCGAAATTTCGCCCGGTCAGTTTCGCCCGGTGGGGAGGTCTCGGAAAATCTTCTGGAGGCATTTTTTCGTCGGGTGAAATTTCGCCCGGTGGTGTCTCACCAGGTGAAATTTCGCCCGGTGTTGTCTCACCAGGTGAAATTTCGCCCGGTCATTTTTTCTGGCCTCGAATCTTGTCTCATTCTTCGTTGTTCGATCGGATGACTTTAAACTTTAAGTTGTGTGCTTTGCTCTTTGGACGGTTTTCCCTTCTCTTGTGCTCGTGGAAGCTCAATCGTGATTTTTGTAGCAAAACCTATCAAAATTGATAGAAAAACTACCAAAAACATGTAAAACGCACAAGAGGGACGCTAATGCGAGAAGTACGCAAAATATGGCGATAATCGCACTCAAGACTCGCAAAACGAGGGAAAACGGGTCTAAATGGGAGGAAAAACGGTCTAAATTTAGCACACAACAGGTATGAAGGCTAAAGAGATAGGTGAGAAGAATGTTGAGGGGAATGTAGAGGAGCATGTAGTTCTGAATATGAAGCAAGCTGGTGTGATGCCTTCCAGTACAAAGAGTGGGACAAGAAGGCGCGAGAAAGTGTTTAAGGCGGTGCGAAAAAACAAAGTAGTAAGTAAGCAGGCTATTAGCACTGTCATGGCTAAGGAGCAGAAGGGGAGAGGGAGTAAGCAGGGACAGAGATGTGGAGGGAGACCACGAAAACGAAGCAGATTCAATTCATCGTCGTAAGATTTGCAAAGTTATTGATAATATGGTGCTGGGCTTCAACCAGAAAGTAGCGGAGACAGTTATTGAGCCGCTCCACAAGAGCAATGAAAATTTTAAGTTGAAACTATCGGGGACCGGGCAATCCCCTACGGTCAATACCCTCCAGGAGAGGTGCTGGAGGGAGGGCCTGAACATCGTTTTCGTCATGGAAACGATGATTAAGGCGAATGAGTTAGAGAAGGTTAGAAATAAGTGTGGTTTTTCTAATGGTATTTGTGTAAATAGTATTGGTAGGTTAGAAGGAATTGGTTTGTGGTGGAGGAACATTGACGCAAAATTGGTCACCTATGATGGCCGACATGCGTGTATTTTGATCAAGGATGAGGCTCGGGGGGTAAAATGGCAGGCAATTGGGGTGTATGGGTGGCCTAGGGCAAATGAGAAGTACAAGACTTGGAACCTCATCCGTAGGCTTTGCAATGATGATTCACTTCCTCGAATCGTGTTTGGTGACTTTAATGAGGTGCTGAGTTCGCAGGAAAAGGATGGAGGGGTTTCTCAGGGAGAGCGGGAGATGAATGCGTTTCGGGACGCACTAACGGACATCAATCTTCACGACCTGGGTTTTGAGGGGAACTGGGTCACGTGGCAGAGGAGGCGAGTTGTTGGGCGAGTGATCCAGGAACGACTTGATCGAGGGGTGACATGTGTGGTGTGGAGACAGCTCTACTCGGATACTAAGGTCCGACACCTCCCCATTTACTCCTCTGACCATGCTCCGATTGTCATTGATTCGACCGGAGCTAGGCGTAATTATGGGAGGGGGAGACGCTTTCGATTTGAGGCCCTTTGGCTTTCCAATCCAGGGTGCAGGGATGTAGTGCGAAGTAGGGCTGTGCAACCGGGCCGACCCGGTCCAACCCGGACCGGACCCGGTTGGACCCGGATCCGGAATCGTCAAATTTCATGACCCTGGACCCGGACCGGAAACCAAAATATTGACCCTGGTCCGGTCCGGAAAAATACCGGGTCCGACCCGGACCGGACCGGTTGGCCCGATTGGCCCGGAATTTTCAATTTTTTTGGGAATTCCGGTCCAAAATTCCGACCCGGTTGGACCGGTTGGCCCGGTTTGGACCGGAAAACCCGGAATTTTTAAGAAATAAGCATAATTCCGGGTTTTCCGGTCCAAACCGGTCCGGACCGGAAAATACCGGGTTAGGACCGGACCGGACCGGAACCCGGAATCGCCCAAAATGATGGCCCGGAGACCGGACCGGAATTTTTTATTCCGGATCCGGGCCCGTAGATTCCGGTCCGGTCCGGTCCATTTTTCCGGTCCGACCCGGATTTCGCACACCCCTAGTGCGAAGAGCGTGGGGGGAATATGATGGAGGACGGATTGACGAGAAGGTGGGACATTGCGCTACTGAGTTAACAAACTGGGCAAAGCAGACCTTTGGTCATATTAAGAAACAGATACGGGAGAAGGAGCATGAGCTTGATGTTTAGCAAAGACGAGACACATCTATACTACTACAAAATTAGTTAGACATGACCTAATAGACATAGGTTAAATGTGAAACCCACATCTATTTATTATAGACATAGGTTATTTAAAAAACACTATGTATATAAAAGAGAATATACATAGGTCAAAATTAAAACCCATGTCTGTATATTATAGACATAGGTCAAAGTTAAACCTATGTCTACAATATATGAATAGATGTAAGGCATATCAAAACCCATGTATATTGAAATAAAAATTTAACCCCCACATTCCACCCAACTACCCATGTATATTGAGATGACAAACCAAAAAAAAAACAAATGACCCAAATAGAACTCCAAATACCCTTTACCTCTGTCGGTCTTCAAAACCCAAACAGAAACCCTAATAAGCTCCTCAATACGCTCGCCTGGTGACCACCGACCGGCGGCGACCCACCCTCGCCTGATGACCGCTCGGTCGGTGACTGGTTCGTCATTCATTTGCCTTCTATCGACGCTCACATCATTTCTCTGCCTTCAATCGACATCAATTTGCCTCCTCGACCAGTCCTAATCAACATCAATCGACATTTATGCCTTCAATCTGCCTTCATTTCTTCAATCAGGTACATCAATCTATCGTCATTTTTCTGCCGTCATTTGCTGTCAACTTCTCTTCCTCTTACTCTCCTCATTTCGATGGTTATTGCTGTTAGATTGTAGTAAGGTTATTGCGTGATTGGTCATTTGTTGTCTGCTTCTTTTTCGTTTTGTTTTATTGGTTGTGGTTTTTGATTGTGCATTGCTTAGTTCTTGTCTTCTCGGTTGTTACCACTCTTTTGATTGATAGTTTGTACTACAACTGCCATTCGTATTAAAATGGCATATCTGGTCGTCCAATTCTCTGTCCAGTCATAATTATTCGTTCTTCGGAAACCGTGTCTTTCGTTCACATGGGTAAAAACATTGTTGTTCTTGTAGTTGTTTCTGTGTAGTACTTGTTATTCAACTAAATTGGTTTGTTTGTTTAGGCGCTTGATTGGGTAAACTCATGAGTTGTTTAGCTCACATCATATTGTTTAGCTGTAATATTCCTCTGTTTCATTTGTTGCGGAAGTTAAATGAAAGCATATCTGATACTCTTAAACAAATTTGATCGGTTAATTGAAAGCAATCATTAGTCGTTACTTCTTTGGTAGAATTTGATTGTTCATCTTGACTGTTGGTTTCACTCCTTCCATGAGGCTCAAGATCTGAAGTAGCCAATGTTGTAGTAGTATGTGATAAGCGACATAGGCGTGAGGTATAAGAAGTTTCGAGTCTAGTTTTGAATGATCTACACATCAATTTTACATTTCTGAAATTTCGTTCTGAATTGTGTGTGTTTATTTCTTGTGTTGATTTTGTATCTTCTTCATTCTTCTTTCTTATTCATTCTGCTTGGTCTTACGTTTGTCGGTCGATGGTACTTCTATAACCCTAACAAGAACAAGATGAAGTTTCTCCATGAAATTGACCAAAGAAAAGCAGAGAGAGAAAGACGACAGCGAAGGAACATTTTGTGATCTTTCATTAGTGTCGTCTGCTGAGTAGTCTCCGATATATAGAGCATAAGTGAACTAACCTCTTCACATTTTGTTGGGCTTGGAACCTCGTAGCTCAAGTTGTAATTTGTCGTTCATTATTTATTGATTTATATCTAGAATAGATGGGTTTCTTGATGTTGAACTGAAAGTACGGGACTATGAATTTGATCAATATGGCGTTGTCAATAATGCTGTCTATATGCGAGCTACTGTCAGTACGGTACATACATGATCATTCTCTAAGACGTTTCCTGCGTGAGAACTTTCATTCATTTTCTTTGGTATGCTATTATTTTTTCATTCAGCTCGGCATGGGCTCTTGGAAGCAGTAGGGCTTAATGCCGATGCAGTTGCTCATGGTGGTGAGGCATTAGCACTGTCAGAACTCTCTCAAATTCCATGCACCTCTCAAGGTAGTTTTTCTGAATTCCGAAGCAGTTGCTCTTGCTGTGATGAAATATTGTATGTGCTTGCTTATGCTGGTTTGTTTGTTTTATGTCGAGCAGAGCGGTGAGAAGTTTGTTGTCAATGTGAGGGTGTCAGACATCTCAGCAGCTCGTTTATTCATTGAGCATTACATCTACAAGTTACCAAATCAACAGCCTATCCTTGAAGCTAAGGGAACCGTAGTGTGGCTTGATAAAAATTACCGCCCTCTTCGAATACCTTCGGAGATGAAATCCCGTCTCATTTTGTTTAAGAGGCATCACGGTTCTACTTGAATATCGGAAGATATTATCATAGGTACAACTTCAGTCCAACTACTATTGGCCTCTACTAACTTAATGAGAGACCGTCTCTCCATAATTTTTGTTCTGGGCTGTGGTTTGACGGTTCTTGGGCAAATTCATATTTTTCTATATGCTGATAAAATTTTAGGTGAGTTATCACCTTTTCCTTAGGTGGATAGTTGTTCCAACTTCCAAGTCTTCCCCTATTGACTGAAATTGAATTCAAAACCGGAAGTCAAAACCTGAAATCATCAAATTAGATTGACTATGCATTCTGTATTTCATGCATCAATTCAGATCCCATTGAACTGCATACTATCATTTTCTTTCTTTTCAGTACAAGAATTTTCCAAAATTCTTTGTTAAAGACACATTCCCCCCTTTTTTTTCCTGGAAGCTCCCCTTCTATAGACATGAGCCACCTTAGAAGTACAAGTCAGTATGCACACCACCTATCTACATATAATGGTTTGTCTACCGGTGTTTGAAGTACCATTATCGAAAACCCCACAAAAAAAGTTCATCCGATGATTTAATTTTTTTCCTCACTTTTACTTTTCTATTGTGTTTTGACTTGTCTTGTCTTTGTAGTTTTCTCATTTTTGTTGACTGATTTAGTTCGGTTTTTCTTTCTCTTTTGTATGCGATTGATATTTCGAGCATCCGTATGAATTCTTTTTGTTGTAATTTAGAAACTGATGTGTAGTGCTTTTAATTTGTCCGCAATCCTGTTGATAATGTGTGTTTGTCGTGTAATTAACTTTTGAGTATGTTTTGTCTCTAAATTAGATACTACGGAGTAATATTTAGCCGTTTGCTAAATTTGTGAAGAATTATGTCTTGTTCTCTGGTTTAGGCATTATGAAGTTCATTTGCAGTATTCAATTTGTTTCTAATCATTACGAATACATATCTAAAGCAGATTTATGATTAGTTTTGATTGCTGAGCATAGTAATGATGCTCTTCTCTATTCAGCCATCATTACGGTGTAGAAGTTGAGATTCGGCTGTACTGCGTTTCAGTTTACTTTTGAAACATAATTACAGCTACTTCATGCAATATCTATGATCTGAGAATAGTGGACGTAATCAATAATCACGATTGCTTCTGCAAGCTCTATTGAAATTCACGAAAATTAGAATATTTTTTGTATTTCTCCAACTGTGCCAATCTTTTCAAATCTAAGATGTTGACATGCTTGTTGTCTGATGATTGATGTTGAATGGTTTTCTTAGGCTTGCAGTGAAGAAAGGTGCCGCCGAGTAGGGGAAACTAGACAAGGACCCTAACAAGCCCAAGAGGCCACCAAGTGCATTCTTTGTTTTCATGTAATTTCCCACTTTGTTTGGTTTCCCTCTCTCTTAGTTTATTTTTCTGAACTACAGAGTACTTGTTTATTCACTATGATTTTTGTGATTGTCCCTTGCCTAAAACAAGGAGGATTTCCGTGTTCAGTTCAAGCAAAAACACCCCAACAACAAATCCGTTGCTACTGTGAGCACTGTTTATGCTTTTAGCATCGGTTCTCTTCTAGATTATAACTACTACGAGTATAATTTACAGCGCTAATAAGTGATAACTCGTCGACATACAAGTTTTTCTGAGTCAACTCGTCGGCGACGAACACCGAGTTACAATCTGCTCTGGTGTCATCGGCGATGTATGCTCCGACTATGTCTACATCATCTGCGACTCAACGACGCAGAATCGCGGTTGTTTCGACGGTTATTTCGACGCAAAATTCAAAAAGGATATGCTAAAAATAAAAAAAAGGTACGCTAAAATTATAAGCTAGTTTGGTTTATATATACGATAAAATTGAATGTCATTACGGATTTAACGAACAAGAACCCTAATTTCACGAATCCCAATTGTATGCAAATAAAACCTAAATTAAGAAAATAGTAAAAAAAATCTCGTAGAATCTACATCTTTGTTGGTAGAAGTTATGTTGTCGTGTCTAATCAAAGCTTCTTTTTACAATATGTTAATTTGATTTTTTCTTGATTTTTGTGGGAAATGAGAGGAATGAGTAGGAGGAAGGGAGTACGTTTTGAGTATTATGCTTAGGACTCCTGGTGGCAAAAGAGGAGTCAATTTGTTTTAATTTGAGCCGTAAGATCTAAGGGTTGTGTGAGGTTCTCATAGTTCTTATTGAGTCATAGACTCTCTCTCTCTCTCTCTATATATATATATATATATATATGAAGGATCAAGTGAGTCCTTTTATTTTTTTTGAGTCCATGAGTCCTATCTACAACCATTGATCTAGAGTGGGATGGATGGTGGTGATTGATTCTAGTAATTAAGGCAATAAATAACATATTTTGGTAAAAATAAAATCAAATCCTCTCTCCTCCCTTAATTATCTCCAACCAATACACGTTACTTCCTCACATTCAATTTTTTCCTCACATTCAATTTTTTCATTCACATCCTAACTGAAACCCTTCACCTTCATCATCCCAAACACAATCGTTCGACTTCTGTTTCTTTTCAAAACACACCCGCGCATCCTCCCGTCTTCAACTCAAGCAAGGCTACATTGAAGCAACTCTCTAACTTCAGCAAAGATAATCTTCAGGCGGCATAATACAAGGTAACTCGCTAATTAATACTCGATTGTTGTACTAAAGAACTAGGTTTAGTTTATATTCGTATCTGATTTCATTAATTTTCTCGCTAATTATTGATTGATTTACTTTGTTGCGTTTGTGCCCTATAATTAATTGGTTTCACTAAAGATTGTTGCGGTATCTGGGTATGAATCTGTAGAGTTTAATTGAATTCACCTACTTCATATTATGCTTCTACTATGCTTCTACTTTTCATACTTAGTCTAACATATATTGAATGTTACTCTAATGCGCATATTCAGTTACTGTAATAAACTTGAGGTGTTACTGTAAGGGGTTGTTCAGTTAGTGTTACACATGTACTATGATGTTATTTTAAAGACGACCATGTGTTACTGTAATGTACAAGACATGTTACTTTTAATCCCATCTCTGCGTTACTTTGAATGCCAGTAATCTGGTACATTTAATTGTGTAGACGTGTTACTCTAATTTGCACTCTATGTTACTCTAACACTTTCTTTGTGTTACTTTAACGCGTATCATCTTTACATATGGTATTTCTTTCACTCGTATCAGTTGTACTTTAATTTTATATACCAGATTAAACTGTAACAATAGTTGTACATAATTATTGTACTTTTCAGATGGCAAAAGGAGGAGACAAATCAAGGTGCGATCGCGGTTGTTGGATAACGTAGATAAGTATGTGGACGCTAGGCAAAAGATCATCGATGGTCCCAAGAGCAAGCCAACAAACGGTCGAAAAAAATAACGTGTCTAACGAATTATGTCATCTTTTTCTAATTACGAATAATGCTTTGTATCGTTTTCGAAACTTGTTATGTACATTAGTATTTTGATTATCACCAATGGAACAACGCTGTTAAACTCTGTTACCCTGACTAATTGTTCCTGTCACTCTAATTAACGACCGGTGTTACTATGGGAATGAATGAAGTTTACCCAATATACAAATGTGGTCTCATAATCATTGTGTTACATTGATGCATTATAACTGTTACTTTAATGAACAAATGATGTTACTCTAAGTCATTAATGATGTTATTCTTTGTCTCATAGTTAAACAATGCTATTATCAATGACGCATTATATATGGTTCTTTAAAAAGTGAATGTTGTTACTTTGGTAATGAATGGTTCTAATCCAAGTTATCCTCAGTTACTTTGGTAATGAATTGTTTAAACAACGTTGCTGTCCTCAGTTACCTTCATACATTATGTCTGTTACTATAACTAACGAATGATGTTACTCCAATAGACATGAGATGTTACTCTAACCAAATACACATGTATTAAATAAATATATATAGTTAATTGCAACGTAGCACAACGCTATGTGTAAAAAAATGTGTACAAAATCCAGTTCCTGTGTTTTGCCCAACCCCCCCCCCAGAAACGGACTGTCTCTGCAACCTGAACTCCCGAATTAATCCGCACAAGCTTTTCACATTTGCCTTGTCTTTTGCCCTTAGAAGTCTGTATCAATGAAGCTTCAGTGCCGTGTCTGCTTCAACAAAACAATAATATCAGTGAAGCTTACGTTACTGTAACTCAGGAGGTATGTTACTTCAATGACGTTTCTGCGTTAATATAAAACAAAACAATAGTATCAGTGTATATTATGGAAAACCTAAATAAGAAACATAAAACCCTGGAATCTATAAAGATCGATAGAGCAACTAACCATTGATAGGAAACTATGATGAATGAAATAACAATGAAAGCAATATCAACATTAAAATTGACGGTTATATCAATTCATAAGTTGTGTTACTCTAACTATTACACTATGTTACTTTAACATCATCATCATCAAACCCTTTTTTCTAAACGTTTAGTGTGTTACTGTAATTGCAATTAAGTGTTACTGTAACTCAGAAGGTATGTTACTTCAATGACGTTTCTGCATATCGTCAAACAACGTTACATCAATGCAAATAATGTGTTACTGTAATTCATAAGTGGTGTTACCCTAACGTGTACAATATGTTACTCTAGCATATCAAAAAACCCTTTTCCTGAATGTTCATTTGTGTTACTGTAATTGCAATGAAGTGTTACTTTAACTCAGAAGGCATGTTACTTCAACGACGAATCTGCGTTAACTGAAATCAAAAAAATAGAATCAATGGATATCAGGGAAAATCTTAATAAAAAGCATAAAGACCTGTAATCTATAGAGATCGAGATATCAAAATACCATTGATACGAAACTGTGATATCAAAACGCAATGACATCAAAACAGCGCAAATTGATACGAACTGTGATACAGAATGACAATGAAATCACTATAAACATGAAGATCGACGTAAAAAAAAACGCAATTCGACGCGATAAAACATTGATATGAAAACGCAAATTGAAAGCCATATGACTATTGAAATCCATGAAGAAAAAACGAATAAAAACGTGAATGAAACACTGAAACTCACCATTGTTATACTCGATTAGTTGCATATCAACCGTTGAAGACGATGATGCGGTCATTGAATCCATTGTAGCAGAATTTCGAGTTCAAAATCGATGAATGAGCGTGAATGAATCAGAGTTTTTTTTTTTTTAGGTGTGAATGAACGTGGAATGAAAATTGTGATAATGAACGTGAATGATAGGAAGTTATTGTTTCCTAAATTCTTGTGAGTTATTTTAGGAACGTAAATCTTCTTTTTTTTTTTTTTAATGCAACGCATGTTGTCCATCCATCCTCATCTCATCCAATGGAGAAGGACTCATGGACTCATATATAGAGAAGGACTCATAAGAGCCTTATATATATATATATATATATATATATATATATATATATATATATATATATTGTATTTAATTTTCAATTGTTTGTGATATACATTAAAAAGCTAATCATAATTTTGTATACCATTGATGTGTCCGTTGAAGGTGCAACTTCGGTTGTCATCGTGATTGCTGCATTGCTCTGTTTTGAAGTTTAGTATAAACATTGAGTAAATAATTAAATGAGATAACGATTCTTGTTGTACATATAATACAATTATACTTGAAAGCTGTTATATTTGTCTTTCCATTGCTCCACAATTTTTTTCTCATCTGAAAAATCGTAGATTGTATAGCACGTGGAATTCATTTCAATGTTAAACCTACGGTGCACATCGATCTTCAGGACAAATTCCTTTTCTAAAAAACATTAGAAGTCGTTTGGCACTCCGTGCTCATTACCAATTTGTGTCATTACCAATTTTGCCAAATTGTAAATATGATTTGGATTAATATCAACGCAAATCATCAAAATAAACAACAACTATAATAATAAGTCTGTTCAATACCTCTTTAAGGCTTTCAATGCACTCCATTGCATTTTCTTGATCTTTCTTTGGATTAAATTTTCAAACATCTTGATCGTAGCTTGGTTTTTTCCATCTTCAATGAAGAATTTTGCTTGGAATATGAAAAATTGTGTTTGATTATTGATGGGGGGCTCATTTCAGCCGACTAGCTTCAGGAGGCCGATACCCCCTATCATGTCCTCTTCGGCCGACAAAGGATTCCATTGCCAGAAGGCTCACCAGGAAACCTTACCGGCCATCAATGTCAAGACGACAAGCTCCCCATCCAGAAGACCTCGAGCCTATAAATAAGAGTCCATTTGCCACCAACAAGGGGGTCACAAGATTGAGCCACAAGAAATCACTTATCTCAGTAGAATTAAGGTAAAAACCTAGCCTGGCCTTAGTCTAAAGATCATCCAAAAAACCATTACTGACTTGAGTGTCGGAGAGGCAACCTCGGACAACCTTCGAGGCCCTTGTGTGTTGCCTGTGCAAATTCCAGACGATAGGACGCCCGACGACACAGGTAGAAATACCCAGCCGGCCAATACCAGCTGGGAAGGAAGATAGTTTGTATCCCAAACAATTTGGCGCCGTTTGTGGGGAAACTTGAACAAAAAGCTTTTCCACTCCCAAGAATCAATCAAAAACACAAGATCATGGCTGAAAAGGTGCATCTAGTACACCTCGAGAAGCTGACCCCAGTGCCACCCTGGAGGCAATAGAGATCTCTTCCCCTGGGGCACCGCTAAGAAACGCGGACAAGGGGAAATGGCCGATGGTGGAGGCCTCCACGCCGGCGGTAGTCGTCTCAGCTCAAGCACCAGGAGACATGTTCACCCCTGAGCAACTGTCCGCCGCTCACCAACTATTCACAGCGCTCCTAAAGGCGTCGACCTCCACGACCGTCGTACCAGCCACCCCCGCTCGGGTGGCCCCAGAGGCAGTCGTCAAGGCCCCCCCAGAGGGCCAACGTCTCGCCTAGGGAACTATTCCCAGAGCAGCATACCTTCGAAGAAAGAAGAATCCAATACCTTTAGAAATGCCAATGCTTAGACGAGGAAAGGGCGGAGGCTAACAAGAGAAGACAAGGATACATGCCTCGAGGCCCATCACCTTACCAACCGGGGGCAGGGCAGGGTGTCATAACACCTGCCGTCAGTACAAGGCGAAGGGCCGATTCCCCTCCACAGGGGAGGAGACGGGAAAGGAGTCACAGTCACATCCCTACCATGCGCGATAGGTTGGGGCCCAACTCCCGGAAGGTCAGGAGAAGTGATAGCCCCCATAGAACAGTGCACTACCGCCTTGGCTAGAGGGAAAGGGACGACAGGCCCACCAAAACCATGAAGGACAAGATTAGCGGGAGGGAAGTGAGGCACCTATCCGTCAACCTGGGTCAGAGGGGGTCCGTCTTCACACGGCTGTCAAGCCGCGCCACCGACAAGGGAAGCGCGTATACCCGCAGGAGTTTCTCCCCAAAGCAGGCAACCTCGGCCACATACCAATCAGGCCGAACAACGTATGTCCTGACAAGGGAAGAAGAGGGTGAATCCAAGTAATTGATCCCCCACCCCCCCCCTCCCCCGCAAAAAAGACCCCGCAGAAGGGACGACCCATGGTGTCGTCGTTTCATCTAATCGTGAGATAACGGAGTACTCCATGCCAAGAGTAAAAGTTCCAAATCTCCACTTTGACAGAAAACCGACCCCGAAGATCACCTGGCGGCGTACGAGAGCTACATGGCCATGTACGAACTTGTTGATGCCGTCTGGTGTAGGGTATTCCCGACCACCCTTATCGTGTTCGCCCAGTCATGGTTTAGGAGATTACCAAGAGCCTTAATCCGCACCTTTAAAGAGCTGAGCACTGCTTTTGTAGATCAATACGCCGGCAGCTGTCGAAGGCAAATTGTGACGGTAGACCCCATGACAATGCGTCAGGGGCCGAAGGAGACAATCCAACAGTATGTCAGATGATTTGACATGGAGTGTCAGCAGATAAGGACCGTGGACTCGTCAACGGCCGCGTGCGCCTTGACCCACACCCTATTAGCCGCCCCTCTCAAAAGCCACTTGCTGCGTGAGAGGCCGATCTCCCTGGTAGAAGCCAGGCGGATAGCTGCGGGATATATGAACGAGGAAGAATACAAGACCCGGCACGACGACTTGTCCCCGCCAAGAGCTCGCCGGCCCCCCAAGGAAAGAGCCGCGAGCCCAGCAGACGAAAAGAGTCGACTAGGAGGAACATGGGACACAATGAGAGAAGAAAGGATGTTGGACCAAGTCTAATATTGTTTTGATGATGCCAATTAATTTATATTAGTCATATACATGTAATCGTGTGCTAAGTGTGTAGCTCTAACATTAAATATGGGATCGACAAAGTGCAACAAGACAATACGACATCAATTAACACAAGACAAGAAGAACGAAGGTCGAAGTGAAGATTAGTTATTTTGTCGTGTCTATTTAATGATCTTAACATAGCTTGCACGAAAAATCCTTTTTACTTGAGCTATAAAAAAACCGTTCTCTAAGCCGATGCTATATCTTAATATTAGGGATTTTATATATTCTAAAAAGTGATTGAGCTAGTCAAACATCTTTGATAGAATTATAATATCCTTTGGTTGTCATTAAAGCACATTCTTCTCCTATATTTTAGTAACTTAATTCCTAATTAAGTGGATGGTTAAAAACCTCCTAAATAATTGGTAAAGTATACTAAAAAGGAGTGTAGAATTAGTCACAAACAACTTCCTATATTTTAGCCTAAAAATCTAGTTGTTGCATTCACATATGCTTCTTCTTGCTAACAACCACAATCAAATCTCTATATAAGAAAGCTATTAGCTCTCATTGAGGGTCAACCTTTTCACAAATCAAAATAATCATTTTGCTCTCAATCTCATTCTCATTATTTAATAGCAAGATCGTTTGTCGTTTTGAAACGGTGTTGTGTGCTAAGTTATATTAAGATCATTAAGTCACGTTATCATTTTATCTTGTAAAGAGATATCAGGGATAGTTAAATCTTTTCTTTTGTAACAAGAGAAAAGTGAGTGAGTGTTTAACCATACTCATTGTGACAACCTTAACTGGTTGTGAGTGGGTTAATTTGTTGTAATCCGTAGAAAGGTACAATATTATTAATCGAGCAATAGTGGACGTAGATCTCGGGTTGTGAGATCGAACCACTTCAAAATTCAGCTGTGTCATTTATTTATCGCTTTATTGTTTTATTTAGTTTTTAGTAAATTAATATAACTAGAATTTAATAAATAAATTCTTAGTTATTAACTTTACGACAAGATTAATTAATATCAAAAAAAAGCGTACATACTCAATTCACCCCCCCTCTTGAGTATATTATCGGATCAATAGACTCTTCAATTGGTATCAGAGCCCTGTGCTCTTGATCGATTAACATCGAAAGAGACTGATCCACCGGTAATACTCTTTCAATTGTGTTCATTTTTTTTATTTGCTTTCATGGAATCCAAAAACCTAAAGTGTCCTGTCTTTAATGGCAAGGATTACGGGCTATGGAAAAATTTGATGACGCACTATATCAAAGGTTATGATTGGGAGTGTTGGAGAATTGTCCAAAAAGGACCCATTAAAATTCTCGCCACTTCAGCCGATGGTAGTATTGTAGAAAAAGAAGAAGATGATTACGAAGAGGCAGACTACAAGAAAGCCGAGAAAAATTCTAAGGCTATGTCTCTATTACAAAATGGGATTAGTTCTGATGAATACGCTCGACTTACTACATGTATATCTGCTAAGGAAATATGGGACAATCTAGAACTCGCTTATGAAGGAACGTCCCGAGTCAAAAGGCAACGAATTGACATGTTGATACAAAAATATGAAATGTTCGTAATGGACAAAAATGAAAGTATCCATGACATGTCAGCTCGATTTACTGCTATCACAAATGAATTAAGAAATCTCGGCAGAAAAATCGAGGAAGAGGACATAGTCAGGAAAATCCTTAGAAGTCTATCTGATAGATGGCAGTCTAAGGTGACCGCTATAGAGGAATCTAAAGACCTGACTAAATATTCCTTTCAAGAGTTATTAGGAACACTTATGGCGCATGAGTTTACACTCAACTCGCGTGAGAGTGAAAATAACAAAGGAAAAGGAATAGTCCCAAAAGTCGAGTCAAGTGATCTCAGTGATGTGGAGGATGAGACGATTTTGTTTGCCAGACGCTTTAAAAAATCCGTTTTTAATAGCAAGCAAACAAAATTTACAAATAGTAAAAAACCTACTATATCGAAATCCTCATTTTCGAAAAGAGGTTGTTTCAAATGTGGAGAAGATGATCATATGATCAAGGATTGTCCATCATGGAAAGACATTAAGTCCAAACAGAAAAGAGAGAAAACCAAAAACGAATATAAGCAAGTCATGCTTGCTTCATGCTGGGGAGATCTCGATTCAGAAGATGACGATGAAGACGAGGTTGCAAATCTGTGTTTAAGCAATATAAGCTTAGACGTCTTTCATGATAATGATGTCAACGATGGCCGAAAAGGAACAGATTTGTGTCTCATGGCAAGATCAGATGACTCAGACTCGGAATATGAAGACGATGAGGTTAGTTTTACTCGTCTTAGGAATCAAGTAAAATCTTTACCAAGTCTACTATGATTAAATATTTCGAACAAACTCTTGATGAATGTCGAGATAAGCATCTTGAATTAAAAGATCTAAAAGAACAAATTTTAGAAATCGCCGAGGAAAATCATATGCTTAAGAATAAAGTTAAAAAAATGAAATCCAAAGTTAAACTAGATTTAGGTATAACTTCAGATTCTAGTAAGTCCTCTCTAAATTCTACAAGTTCTGATATCACAGCACAAGTTGCTATAACAGCAAAACTCGAAGAAGATAATGAATTGTTAACCCAAAGGCTAGAAAATGCTATCAATGAAATTTCTAAGATCAGATTAGAGCATACAGTCGAAATCTCATCTCTTAATGAAAAGCTCAATTCTAAAGCCACGGTTGGGATAGCCACCACTTTAGATTTGAAAAATGACCTTGAAAAGTCAAAACTGAAAGTTATAGCTCTAGAAACTATAACATCAGATTTGAATCTTGAGATTGAGAAATTAAGACAAAAGCTCATTGAATCATCTGAAAATATCTTAAGCATGAAGCATCAACATTCTTTAAAGGTCAACATATTAAATCAACGATTTCTGAATCTACGTGATAAGGAAAATGCCAATAACGAAATTTGTGACAATGACAAATGCATTAAATTGCAAGAAGAAATTGACAATTTAAAAGAAGTTCTCACATATGCTCTAAAAGTTACTGCTAAATGGGAAGGTGGTTCCAAAGTCCTAGAATTCCTTATGGATCAATCTAACGAAAATTTCAAAAAGGGGATTGGATTTGATTTATACTCTCGTAGAGACCATACCAAGTGTAAATATGTTCCTTCAAACAAAGATTTTAGAAAAAGAAAATATGCTGATTTACCTGAATATATTATATGTACTAACTGTAGTAAAACTGGGCATTGGCGTCATGGGTGTATGCTTCAGCAAGAAGGGGATAAGGCTAACTTCATCTATGTTAAAGATAAAGACATTGACTATAGCAATGAGGTCAAGAAGGTAGTCCGTGAGGAACATGATAAACCTAGAAATAAAAATTTCAGATGGGATTACGGAATGGAATTCGATGAATCAAAATTCATTCCAATGCAAAATAATACTCTACAAGATACTTCTCATAACATAAAAGTCTCTCCCCAGATAAATCATACTCAACAAAATAAAGAAAAAGGGTCTAAAACGCCTAAACAAAAATTCTTTGTTCATACTCCCAAGAAATACTGTGTTAGGCAAGTTTGGGTTCGTAAAGACCAAGTGTTTAGAGTAACTAACCAAAAAGGACCTAACTTAGCTTGGGTACCTAAAAATCGAAATTGATTGATCTTGCAGGTACAGGTGAAAGGACGCAACAAGTGGTATCTAGATAATGGATGCTCACGGCACATGACTGGTGATAAAAGTCAGTTCTTTTCACTTGAATTCTTCGATGGAGGCAATGTAGTGTTTGGTGATAACAACAAGGGCAAAGTTGTTGGTATCGGTAAGGTTGGTGTCAGTCCTTCTCATGCCATCGATGATGTGTATTTAGTGAATGGACTTAAACACAACTTACTCAGTATATCACAACTATGTGACCGAGGTAATAAAGTTGTCTTTCACGCAAACATTTGTCGTATCATCATTGAAGGAACAAGCAATGTGATATTGGAAGGACATAGACAGAGAAATGTCTATATTGTTGATTTGAACATTATACCCAATGATTCTCTTTCCTGCTTGAAAGCTACGATTGATGATCCATGCGTGTGGCATAAGCGTTTTGGTCACATTAGTACACATATTCTTAAAAAGCTAAAGACGTGGGAACTTGTAGAAGGTCTTCCACCTCTAAAGTTTGAACAAGATAAAACGTGTGAGATATGTGCTAGATGCAAACACGTAAGATCATCATTCAAACCTAAAAGGATTATAAGTACATCAAAACCTCTAGAGTTGGTTCACATGGATCTTTGCTGTCCAATGAAAGTAAGAAGTCGAGGCGGTGCAAGGTATGTATTTGTTTTAGTAGACGACTTTTCAAGATATGTTTGGCCTATTTTCTTAAGCACTAAGGATGAAACTTTTGTTGAATTTGAGTGCTTAATGAAACTTGTTCAAAATAAATTTGATTCAAAACTCGTCTCTATTAGAACGGATCATGGCACTGAATTCGATAACCATACTTTTATTGAGTACTGTAGATCTCATGGAGTTGGCCATAACTTTTCAGCTCCACGAACTCCCCAACAAAACGGTGTTGTGGAGCGTATGAACAGAACTCTAGAAGACATGGCACGCACAATGCTTTTGTGTAGTGGCTTACCTCGCCGTTTTTGGGCAGAGGCCGTAAATACTGCATGTTATATTCATAACCGCGCTATGATCAGACCTATCCTTAAGAAAACTCCATACGAGTTACTTCGAGGAAGAAAACCCAATATATCACATTTACGTTGCTTTGGAAGCAAATGTTTTGTGCATAATAATGGGAAAAGTAATCTAAGTAAATTTGATCCTCGAAGTGACGAGGCAATATTTCTTGGATATTCCAATCATAGCAAGGCTTACAAAGTATATAACAAACGTACTTTGTGCGTTGAGGAAAGCATACATGTTGTTTTTGACGAAAATAATTCTTTTGATAAACTGTCACAAGATGACGAGGAAGATGAAACCGATCCAGATTTCAGATTAGCACGTACAGATTTCCAGGAAACTAATGGAGATGACGAAAAAGAGATAGTGGAAACAAACGCTGAAATTGTATCTCAAGAGAATAATGGAGAACTTAATGATGGAACCATTGATACTATAACCACACCACCTGATTCTAATGTTATATCTAACACTAGTATAACATCAGGTATGAATTCAGGGGGAACTAATGAAGTTATAGATGATAGTAGTGTAACATCAGGAAATAAAAACTCGACCGTTAGTGGGGAAGATAGTTCCCCGTCTAACACAGTTGAATCTGATGACACTCCTTTCGTTCCTAAGAAATGGAAACATCAAAGCTCCCACTCTATAGATGCAATTTTAGGTAATATAAGAAAAGGAATTCAGACTCGTCGTTCCGTAAGCAACTTCTGTGAGTTTCACTCCTTTCTCTCTACCATTGAGCCTGCTAATATTAAAGCGGCCCTAACTGATTCGGATTGGGTCATTGCCATGCAAGATGAACTCAATCAATTTGTTAGAAACAAAGTTTGGCATCTTGTACCTCGACCGGATGATAGATCTGTCATTGGTACTAGGTGGGTTCTTAGAAACAAATTAGATGATTCAGGGGTCGTTATAAGAAACAAGGCTCGTTTGGTAGTTCAAGGGTATAATCAACAAGAAGGAATCTACTACGATGAGACCTTTGCACCTGTGGCTAGACTTGAGGCGATTCGGTTGTTAATCGCGTTTGCAGCTCACAAAGGACTTAAATTATTCCAAATGGACGTTAAGACAGCTTTTCTTAATGGATATTTAAAGGAAGAAGTCTTTGTGGAGCAACCCCCCGGTTTTCAAGATAAAGATCTTCCAAATCACGTGTATAAACTCGACAAAGCATTATACTGATTAAAACAAGCACCTCGTGCTTGGTATGATCGCTTGTCAAAATTTTTACTCGGAAACGGTTTCAAAGGGGGCTCAGTTGATAAAACGTTATTCTTAAAAATCGATGGATCCGACATTCTAGTTGTTCAAATCTACGTCGATGATATTATTTTCGGCTCTACCAATAACAAGCTCTGTGTATATTTCTCCAATCTTATGACGTCTGAATTCGAAATGAGCATGATGGGGGAATTAAAATTTTTCCTTGGTTTACAAATCACTCAAACGGATGATGGAATAAAAATTCATCAGCAAAAATATATCAAAGAGCTGCTAAAGAAATTTGGAATGGAGCAAGCAAAGTCGATCTCGACACCAATGGGTACTACCATAAAGCTAAGTAAAGATGAAGACGGTAAGTCTATAGACGAGACACAATATCGAGGTATGATCGGTTCATTACTTTATTTAACTGCAAGTCGACCCGATATAATGTTCAGTGTATGTGCGTGTGCTCGTTATCAATCTAATCCTAAAGAATCTCACTTAACTGCTGTTAAGAGAATTTTACGGTATTTAATTGGTACATCTCGTCTCTACTTATGGTATCCATATGAATGTGATTTCGAACTAAAAGGGTATTCAGATGCTGATCATGCAGGATGTGCTTTAGACAGAAAAAGTACGTCAGGAGTAGCTACTTTTGTTGGACCAAACATCATCACATGGGGATAAAAAAAACAAAATACGGTATCTCTCTCTACCACTGAAAGTGAGTATATTGCTGATGCTCTTACGTGTTCTCAACTTCTTTGGTTAAAACAACAATTGATTGACTATGGGGTTGATGTGGGGTGTGTACCTATTTTTTGCGATAATACAAGTACTATTAGTATTTCAAAAAATCCGGCCCAACATTCTCGTACAAAACACATCGATATCAGACATCATTTTTTGAGAGACCATGTCGAGTAAGGAAATATAAAACTTGATTTTTGCAACACCGACGACCAATTAGCTGATATTTTGACCAAACCTTTAGGCAGAGAACGTTTTGAGACTTTGCGATTGGAAATTGGTTTAATCGGTGACAATTAATCCTTTCAACATTTTTTTTCTATTTGATTGTGTCATTAAGTTGGTTATAATTGACTGTGTCCGTAATTTCATATCTGTGATGCTATGTGATGGTGAATATTGTGTGATATTATTCAGTATTTGTACTGGTGGATAGTATCAAATTTGTCCAAATCTTTTTTAAAAAAAAAATATCCCACAAAATACTCCAACCATATCTTCTTCCTCTTCTATCCTCACTAGGGTTTAAAAAAAAAAAAAAACCGAAAAAAAAAAAATCCGAAAAAAAAAATAAAAATCCGAAAAAAAAAGAAAAAAAAAGAAACCCACGTGAACTACTTCCATCTACACCATACCTTACCTTGCCTTCATCAATGGCTTCCTCCACAAAAATCCAAAACTCTACCAAAAAACAATCCTCCACCACTCCATCCTCTGCCTCTGTCCAGATGCCGCCTTCGGCCACCACTCCGCGCCTTTCCGGCGTCGCTCCGATCTCCTCCAGGAATAAGGCCAAGCGTCTTCGGTCTTCCGAAAAAGACAGCATCGGGTCTGCAGCACACGGTCACTCCATCATTGTTGATCGTCCTGTTCCGGAACTCACAACTGCTGGGCTACTCTTGCTTCAACTGACTTCTACTGAACGGGGTATGTTGACTCACACTGCTACTCATGTCATCAATTCGGGTCGATCTTATCCAACTTCATGGGTGACTAGTAAACCGGGTATGGGTTTCTTTGCTGCTTTACTCGAGAATCAGGGATGGATGCATATTAGTCAGCTTCAGTGTCCTATTTTTCCAATTGAACTTTATCAATTTTATGCTTCTGTTTCATTGAAAAATAATATTCTGAGTGCGCGGATTAATAACCGTATTTTGAATCTGACTATGGAAGACCTTGGGAAAGTATTGAAGGTTCCCGTAAAAGGGTATGTTTTAGACTCTGGGATGGATTGGGAGTCAATGAATGTTGATGAGAAACATCTTATCAAGAAGTATTTTTCTCCTAACGTTGTCTATAATGCACCTGTTCTTACAAAGGAGTTTGTGCCAAAGATGAAATTTCTGGTTAATTTTGTTTGGAGTACTATCTGTCCTCGACGTGCCGGGCGTGAAAAACTAAGTGGACATGAAATGATATTACTTCGGGAATTAATGGAGGGTCGTGCTATTCACTTACCATTTCTTATTTTCCGTCGCATTCGTGAAATCTCGACGATAATTCAATCCGGGACGGAATCCTCTACCTTAGAGCTTCCTTACGGGATGTGGCTCTCACACATTCTTGAGTCCCGAAATATGCTTGCCCCGGATATTTATGCAATTCGACCTCGAGATATGATGACCGACAAACTTTTGGGTAATATGGGTTTGGATGCCTCCGGGTCAGATTTGCTATTTGTGGTGAAGTCGCAGCCTCCTCCTCCTTCTCAAGTTATACCAAATATAGGGTCAAGTAACTCTGCGGGTACTGAACATCTATCGGAGATTTACTCAATGTTGAAGAATATGGAAACCAATGTTCCTCCTCCACAACCTGATGTGTCAGGGCAGATTGGATCTCTTATTTCCACTGTCGAGGCTTTCGAGGCTCATCTGAATGCTCATGTGACGGGATCATCATCGAATCTTGATATTTCTATGCTTCCTGTCGTAGAAAAATTGAATACCCATGATGTAATCTTGGATGGTTTTGGAAAAATCATTCGTGATATGCAGGAGACCGTTGAATTTCAATTTTGGCTTCAACGGAGCCTTCTCTCACAGGTCAAAGCCATTGCAACTAATATGCACAAGGATGGGGAGATTATCTTGCTGGAGTTGGTTACTACTAGGAAAGTTCTTCGGGAGTTGGTGAACGCGGCAGATCAGAATGAGGGCAAATTGGATGATAATAATTTTCTCATAACCGCTCTTGATAAACGCCTAACCTCCATTGAATCCCTCTTCTATAAGACATATCAGCCTTAAGCCAAAATTATTTAATCATTCCCATTTTTTCTTTCTTTCTTCTTTTATTTCTCCTTCTTTTGATTTGGACATGTTTGCTTCTTTCTTCTTGATGCTTTGTTGAACTATTTCATGCTTTGTTTGCTTGAGTGCAGTTTAATGGGAATGATAATTATTATTCTAGTCTTTATTATCTCCGTCTTTTTGATTATGTCAAGAGGGGGAAGAATTGGTTTGTAAGTTGATGTATTGTTTAAGCTTGCTCCTCGTCAAGATCCGTTGTCTCTTAAGGTCCTTAGATCCTGTGTTTGGATATAATATTATTCCCAGTTGGTTTACGTTTTGTAAAACGACTAGTTTTGTTTTACTTACTTGACTCGGAATCCTACCTTTAAAAGGGTTATTGAGTTGAGGGGGAACTATAACTTTAGACAAGGGTTATTGAGTTGAGGGGGAACTATAACTTTAGACAAGGGTTATTGGGCTGAGGGGGAACTATAACTTTAGACACGATTAAGAGACTTGACATCATCAAAAAGGGGGAATTTGTTGAACCAAGTCTAATATTGTTTTGATGATGCCAATTAATTTATATTAGTCATATACATGTAATCGTGTGCTAAGTGTGTAGCTCTAACATTAAAGATGGGATCGACAAAGTGCAACAAGACAATACGACATCAATTAACACAAGACAAGAAGAACGAAGGTCGAAGTGAAGATTAGTTATTTTGTCGTGTCTATTTAATGATCTTAACATAGCTTGCACGAAAAATCCTTTTTACTTAAGCTATAAAAAAACCGTTCTCTAAGCCGATGCTATATCTTAATATTAGGGATTTTATATATTCTAAAAAGTGATTGAGCTAGTCAAACATCTTTGATAGAATTATAATATCCTTTGGTTGTCATTAAAGCACATTCTTCTCCTATATTTTAGTAACTTAATTCCTAATTAAGTGGATAGTTAAAAACCTCCTAAATAATTGGTAAAGTATACTAAAAAGGAGTGTAGAATTAGTCACAAACAACTTCCTATATTTTAGCCTAAAAATCTAGTTGTTGCATTCACATATGCTTCTTCTTGCTAACAACCACAATCAAATCTCTATATAAGAAAACTATTAGCTCTCATTGAGGGTCAACCTTTTCACAAATCAAAATAGTCATTGTGCTCTCAATCTCATTCTCATTATTTAATAGCAAGATCGTTTGTCGTTTTGAAAAGGTGTTGTGTGCTAAGTTATATTAAGATCATTAAGTCACGTTATCATTTTATCTTGTAACGAGATATTAGGGATAGTTAAATCTTTTCTTTTGTAACGAGAGAAAAGTGAGTGAGTGTTTAACCATACTCATTGTGACAACCTTAACCGGTTGTGAGTGGGTTAATTTTGTTGTAATCCGTAGAAAGGTACAATATTATTAATCGAGCAATAGTGGACGTAGATCTCGGGTTGTGAGATCGAACCACTTCAAAATTCCGCTGTGTCATTTATTTATTGCTTTATTGTTTTATTTAGTTTTTAGTAAATTAATATAACTAGAATTTAATAAATAAATTCTTAGTTATTAACTTTACGACAAGATTAATTAATATAAAAAAAAAGCGTACATACTCAATTCACCCCCCCTCTTGAGTATATTACCGGATCAATAGACTCTTCAAAGGAAAAGACGACGTACGTTCCGCAATTCGAGCACTACGCCATGTTGAATCGGCCAAGAGCAGAAATCTTCGATATGGAGAAGCATAACGGGAAGTGGGGATACCCAAAGCCGGTAAGGGTGACCTCCAAGAGCGATCAGAGCAAGTATTGCGCATTCTATGATCAGAAGGGGCACACCACCGAGGAATGTCTTAACTTGAAGGATGAAATCGAGGGGCTCATACTCCGAGGCTCGTTAGCAGCGTATGAAGCGAGGACCCAATGTAACAACAAAAATAACAACAACAACAATGGCAATACCAATAAAGAGAAAGATAAGAATGAAAGGAGAAAAGAGCCCAATATCATCCACATGGTAGACAGCGAGGCCCTCAAAGGAGGAAAGAGTCGGCGAGAGATTAAGAAGCATCTTAGGGAGCTGTCCCAATACATCGGTTTCGAGGCTAATTACGCTTCTTCTAGCTTGTTTTAGGTTCCTAAGGCCAATCTTGGAGAAATGGAATGATTCCGACTCATTTCCGACACATTTGGAGCCAACGAAGAGAAGCGACGATCACTCGGTAGCTTAGACTCGATCCCAAGCCCTTGGGACCCATTCCCGAGCCCTTGGGACCCATTCCCGAGCACCGAGAATCGAGCAGAAGCCTATGAAGAGCAAGTGGGGACCTATGAGATCTTATTTGAAGCCTACATGACCCATCCCGATCGGGAAGCATCCATCACGACCGAGACGAGAAGCAACAAGCAAACAGGCGCTTCTGGAGGACCATCACGACCGAGATCAGTCCTTCCCGGTCAGGACCATCTCCCTCCCGGTTGGGATGAGCCTCTTCTCGGCCGGGATGAGCCCAGCTCAGCCGCGACTCCAGTTTTCGCTTCCCTTATTCTTGTAACCCTATATATACCCCCCTCTTGTATTGTTTTAAGCACCAACCCTTAGATTAGAGAAACCCTAGATTACTTTAGCTTAGATTATTGTAGATTAGCTTAACCCCTCTTTAATTCTCCTTAATCTTAGTTTAATCTAGTTAGTTACTCTTGTATTATTGGATTTCTTGAAGAATCTATCAATCTTGACAACATTGGTGGATGTTTGGGTCTTCTTCTATGCAAGTGTTCATCTTTTCATCTCTTGTTTAGTTGGTATAATCCTTCTTCTCTCTTTTCTCTTAATCTTTCATAGTTAATCAAGTTTCCATCTTTGTTTATTGTTTGTTCTTCATCCTTGTTCTTCATGATGAATGTTTCTTTTGTTCCTTTGATTATTTCTCTTGTTAGTGTTAGTTTTAGTTTAGTTATGTGTGAGTAGTTATCCCCTAGGGTTAGTAGGGGGATTGGGTGTGATTAGGGATGATTAGGGTGATCAGATGGGTGTTACTAGTTGCTGTTTTTGTTGTTTCCTATTTGCCTTGCACTCTACATGTGTGATGAAATGCTTTTGAAACTTGTGATGATCATTCCTTGTTTTTCTTGTCTCTTCTCTTGCATGTTCTTGTTTGGTTGGTAGGCTTGGTCACCTCATTAGTAGCGAGAGCGTGGTGAGGAGACCCCTAGGCCATTTAACTAGCGAGAGCCCGATCGGAACCTAGGCTACGAAAGCATGCTAGCAACCCCCGTTTCCTTCTTTTGATCTCCTTGGCATCCATGAACCTGACCTAGCTCTAGTTTCCTTCTTGTTGATTTATTTGTTTTCCGTCATCGCTAGTTGCTTATTTTGTCTTTCTATTTCGTGTTTTAGACCTTAGTTTAGTCATTAGTCAACCTTAGCCATCCCCCTAGTTTAGTTGGTCTCGAACCTAGTCTAGGACCGTAGCCCACCTTAGTCTAAACCCATTTTCCGTCCCTGAGGATCTCGACCCGACTTGCCCTATCTACTCGTTAGGAATAGTTGGTTTATTTTGATCGGCGGGATCCACGACAAATCCTCCCATCAAATTGGCGCCGTTGCCGGGGACGGCGTAGTTTTGACTTTTGTGTGCTTAGTTTTAGACTTGGTTCTTGATTTTTTGGTTTTCTTCTCCTTGTGTATCTTCGTTATTTCATTGTGTGCTTATTCCTCTCTTCCTAGTGCCTCAAAAGCACTAGGTTACTAACGTTTACTCAAGTGCTTCTAGTTCATCCAATGTATCAAAGCAACGTTATGTCAATGGCGCATCCAAGCTACCATCAATCGTCATGGGACAATCATTGGGCAAATTACCAAGACCCACAATTTTACCAACCATATCAATCTCATCAACAATCTTATGAACCCCCTCCATATGGCTACCATGAAAGTTGTCATGAATCATTCCAAAATCCTAACAACTACCAAATACCCTCACATAACCCACAACCAAAAATCCCCAACTTTGAGCTTTGTCAAATGATGATTCAAATGCAAAAGAGTCAACAAGAGATGATGATTCAAATGCAAAGGGACAAAGAGGAGTTCATGGCCCAAAAAGAGGTGCAAGATGCTCGAATCAATGCACTCATGGCTCGTTACACGATGTTGGCCACTCAAGCTCCATAACTTGTTGAGGAAGGTTCATTTGGGCATGAAGATCGGTTGTCTTCACAAGGCAATCAACCCGATTATGAAGCCACGAATGAAGAAGAGAGGGTCAACCAAGGGATCATTCTTGAGAGTTGCTTGGATGGTGAAGCTATGGGAATAATGGAGGAAGTTGAAGCTTCAAGGGTCGACAATTAGGAGGAAATTAAACATGATCCTCAAAGTAACTCTTGGGTAGCCAATGTATTGGCTATTAAATTGGATTTGTATGATTTTTTTCGTGATGAACCAGATGTTGACAATCCAAACCCAAGTGAAGAGAAGACTCCCCTAGACCAACTTGACATTTGACAAGGTGAGTGAAAAGGAAGGTAATACTTGGGAGAAAGAGATAGATGCCTTAGAACTTGCCTTGAATGGGAAATTGGAGGAGCCGATTAGGGGATTTGGAGATGCTATGCTAGACCAAACCGTCGAAGAAATTGAGGCCGCCATCAAAGGCCTTGAATTTCTTCACGGTGAGAATTCTAGTAAGGACAACGATGAGGTCTCCCCTAAAGCCTCCGAAGAAGAAAACTTGATGCCTTCACCTCCTTTATCGCACTCGGTTTCAAGTCCCTTGTCTTGTGAGATGGTTGATGAAGTGGATCCTTGTCGAGCTGTGGAAAAGAGTGCTACTCTTGACCCCGTAGAAGAAGCAACACCCTTAGGGTGTGATCTCCCAAATCATAACGCCAAGCATGATGATGGTTACGGATTCGTCACGTCCCTAGCCAACAATATAACACCGACTAACCTAGTGGGTAGCTAGGGTAAGTCGGGATCGATTCCACGAGGACGGTATATCAAAGCGTAGACTATGTCGGCCTAAAACGAGACTAGATTACCAAACGAACACAAAGAGTGCAAAGTAAGGAAAAATATGATGGAGAAGAAGTATGACTATGCTAATGATCGAACTAATGAATAAACTAGAAGAGCGATATCTAACTAAAGAAGATGGACTCACATAAGGAAAGAAGTGGGGTAGGTCGGGTTCATAGAGGTAGAAGGATAATGGGGGTGATCAAGGGTATAGGTGCCTCCTAATCGCTAGAGTCGGTCCGGGCTCTCGCAACTTAGACCGATGTCAAGGTGAGTCCGGGCTCTCGCAACTTAGACTCTAGTCGGCACTCTCGTGACTATGACTATTCTCAACATTTCCACAAAATAAGCAATCAATGGGAAGATGAATACAAGCATGGGAAGCATGGCCACTACAACTCATACAAGCATATCAACAAACACATAGAGTGCCTACAATGTGACTAACAACAAAGATACAACCTTTTCCCCCTAATCAACCCTAATCATCCATAATCTACCCCTAATCCCCCTACTAACCCCACAAAGAAACTACTCACTCATTATCAAAGAGAAACTAACATTAACAAGAGAAACCAAACTAAATATCCAAGCATTCATTATGAATAACAAAAACAATAACAATAATAACATAAAAAGATGGAAACAAGATTAAATAAACTAAGAATAAGAGTAAAGATGATTATACCAATACTAGATGAGGAAAAGATGAGAACTTGTATAAATAAGACACCCAAATAGAACTCCAAGGTTGTCAATCTTGGAATAATCTTCAAGAATCTTCTTAATACAAGACTAATTACAATGATTAACTAAGGATTAAGGAGAGATTAGAACTAATGAATGAGAGTAAATCTAGTGTTTAGAGGCTTAAACTAAGGTAGGTTAACATAAGATCTCTTAAAATTACAAGAAGGGCGTATATATATGGGTACAAGAATGAGGAAGAAGAAAAGAGAAGAGTGGGTGAGCTGTAGCCCATCCCGATCGGGAAGGGTTCTTTCTTCCCGATCGGGAAGGACTCAACCCGACCGGGAAGGACCCACAGTAGCGCTCCTAAACGTGCATCCCTTCCCGATCGGGAAGGCCACCATCCCGACCGGGAAGGGTCTTGTATGCCTTCCTTTAATGCTCCTTGGTCCTTCCTTGCCTCTCATGGGCTTCCCACCGATTCTCGGGGCTCGGGATCGGGTCTCGGAGCCTCGGGATAGGGTCCCAATGTCTCGGGGTCGATTCCGAGGTCTCGAGTCATTGTTCCTTTATCTCGTTGGCTCCAAAATGTGTATGTATTGAGTCGGAATCGCTCCAACTCTTCCAATTCGGCCTCGGGAACCTGAAATGAACTAAAGGAGGCATAAGAAGCCCATGAATCGCTCCAAAGGAGCGATTTCTCAAGGAAAAAGGGACCAAAACACAACAATTAGGCACTACAAACTACACTTATCAACTCCCCCACACTTAACCCTTACTCGCCCTCGAGTAAGCACATACTAACTACTACACTAACCGAATGGGTATTAGCGCACCCTACGCCCCTTCAACTCACGCGAGTGCACTTAGAGGACAAGTGCACTCCGCAAGGCAAGTTGGGTCTTGCGACAGAACTGTGGATGCAACCGGACACAAAACACACAAACAAACGAACACACAAACAAACACATAATCGGTTGCACCCAAAACAAAAGAAATACCGCTTCCCTCAAAAAGCGGTGAATGAAACACCGGTTTAGGACTCGAGGTAAGTGACAACGTTCCCAAGCTAGACATACAAATCAAGGTGAACTAAACCCTAATAGTATGACGATAAAGCAACAAAAGCGTTGGTAACTTACCTAGGTCCTCCTAACTTTCTAAAAACGTACTACGGGACGATCGGCGGAGTGGAAAAGTGAAGAACCACGATGTTAGTCGACACTATAGGTAAGTGAGACCTCGCCCCCTTTAGCGTGGGCCAAGAGGGTCGTCCCGTGTCCAAGACCGCCTAACTAGTCCAAGTAAAAAGGTGGAAATCTGCAAAATGAGGGAAGACCGACTAATGCCGCTATCATCCTTCCTCGGGACTCGGTCCTTTGGTAGGCTCTTCACGGTAAAAGTCGGAAAAAGGCTTATTTTGAGAGGATATGTTTTTGTGAGACGGGTTTTCTTTTTTGGGATTTTCTTTCCTTTTGACGTTTTTGATTTGTTTTGCCATGCCATTCTTTTTTTTTCTTTTTTTCTGTTTTCTTTTTGGCTTTTGTGCCTTTTCTTTTTCTTCATTCTTTTCTTTCTTTCATTCTTTTTCTTTGCCCTTTTGGCAAGATTTGGCATTTTTTTGGCACTTTCATTGGATAACAAGAAAGGGAGAATCAACAATTTGCATTTTATTTGTGTGGAATGTGTAGGAGGTAGGTGAATGGGTAAGTCGGGGTTGCGCATTCCCTTTCAAACCCACAAAAAGTGGAGAACTTGGACTAATCAAGACAATCCTAAACACGGTCACTTAGGGGACGAGACTCGGCAACCAAGGCCTTTTCACACCGTGGGTGGTCATAATGGTCAAAAGTGCAAATCCCATAGTAAATTCCTAGTAAGCTAGGTGGACTCAAGGTAAAGGACCAACGAATTCATTGATTTAAGGTCATTCTACTAGACTAAAGCCCAAGACTCGATTTATATTACTAGGAAGGGAAAAATAGACACTCACACCCTAGCCTCTAAACCGGGTTTTCGAAAACATTTACACACAAGACACACAACACACACAAAAATGAAGACACGACGAAAACAAACGAGAGAAAAAGAAACAAAAGTAAGAAACAAAAACAAAACAAAACAAACACATACACAACACAAACACCACCCCGATCATCCAAACAAGTCTCCAAATCCACCACGACTTTACAAAGCTCCGCCCGAGCCACAACATCACAACTCCTCCAAACTCCGCAAGAGGTAAAGAAGAGAAGGGATAAGATATTACCGGGAGTCTTGAAAGCTCTCCAAAGCTAGCGGCGATTAAGCGACCTATAAGGAAAGGGAGAGGCAAAACACGCACACAACAAAACAAAAATACTACACAATGACACAAAAGGAAAATACACAAAAGAAAAATCTTTTTGATTTTTGTGAAATTTTTTCAAATTTTTAGGGATTTTTAAGATTTTTCCGAAAAAAACCTAGAAAATAAAACTAAAATATACTAGAATATCGCTCCCCCACACTTAAATCGAGCCATGTCCTCATGCTCGATCGTAGGGTGCGGAGAGACAAAAGAAAGAAAAAGAAACTAAAAAATAAAGCTAAAAATAGTTGAAAACAAAGTGGAGAAAAAGGTAGAAGGTGTCCGGCCGGGGTGTAGTCAAGTCACCATGGGCCGAGACAAGAAAAAGATATGGAGGGGGAAGAAAATAAAAGGAGGGAAATAAAAGGAAATGGGAGGGGAGGGCTAGGTGTAATCAAGTCACCTAGCCCGGATTCCGCCTAAATCCGACTAAATCCTCAAAAAAGAAAGTGAAAATCTTGTAATATGGACTAATCAATTGACTCTCGACGTAATCACGTCGTCGGGACTCGGGAGCAACCAAACTATGGCCTCGAAGGCCCCTAGATACCGTGACTCAAGGGAAAGGGGTAAACAATGAAAAAGAAGCGATAAAAAGACGGAAAAGTAAGGATAGTTACCCAAACCGAGCGGCTAGTAACTCACTTGCTCCATCGTCTCGTTGATCATTAGAGGCCCGTCGCTTGTTTTCTCGGTTGCCATCATGCTTCACTCTTGAAGAGAACTCACGGTAGAGGTAGTAATGGTAGAGGGTGGGATTTGATGCGAATCAAGGTGTAAAGTGAAGAGGAGGTGAGGTGAAGGTATGCCAATGAAGTACATGGGACAAATGGTAGGGCTAGGGTAGCTAGGGAGGTTGGGAGGGGGCATAAAACGGTTGGGTGGACTCGATTTGCGAAGAAGAATCACAAAAGGGGAGCATAAGACCTTCCCGGTCGGGAAGGTTGTTCCCGATCGGGTTTGCTCACCCGTCCCGGTCGGGAAGCCCTCATCCCGATCGGGATGAGCTCACAGTAAGCTCGAAATGTGGTGCGCTCTTCCCGATCGGGAATGCACCCTTCCCGATCGGGAAGCTTAACCCTTCCCGATCGGAACGCCTCATCCCGACCGGGATGGGTCTTCTTCGACCTCCACGATCCCAAAAACTTGCTCCAAGCTTCAAAAACCCAATCCTCTCGCTCACAACCTAAGGTAAACCATAGCCGATCTCCTCTAGGAGCTTAATCACTTCACCTATCAAACAACACTCAAACATGCATCAAACTCTCTCCCTCACAACGCTCGCCAATCAATCCAAATAACAAGAATTCACAAAGAAAACAACTAGCTACAAGAAAGAGATATATACAATGAGACGGTTCTTGTGGAACTCCGTCAAACCAAGGTGGTACAATCTTCATTCTTTTTCAACAATACTCCAACCGGTTCCATCTCCATCAAGAGCACGTAAAAACAAGTCGAAGGCCCTTGAGAAATCTTCAATCAAGCACGTCATATAGCCGACCACATCCCAAGGCTCCTCATGGCCTTGCCTTGACGTTCCCGGGGCATCCCGCTCTTCCAAGTTCAACGGCTTGAACTTGTACTTTTGGTCCTTGGGGATATACCCAAACGTCCACCGGTCATCATGTGGCCCCAAGGGAGGCTCATCTTCTTCCTTGTCATTGCGCATCAACTTGTCGTTAAACCCATGAATTGGGCACTCATCTTCCTCCAAGTCGGAGTCGTCATCCTCAAGTACATAAGAGTACTCTTTCAAGCTTCGTCCCGATCCTTCCCCTAGATCGATGTCTTCCTTGGCATGGATCATATTACATGTCTCGGTCATAGGCGAAGTGTTGCCTTGGAGGTCAAACACTAGCTCCTCGTCGCCTAGCTGAAAAGTGATCCTACCCTTCTTCACATCGATCACGGCACCGGCGGTGTGTAGAAATGGGCGTCCAAGGATGATGGGAGTGTTAGCATCCTCCGGCATGTCAACCACAATGAAGTCGACCGGAATGAAGAACTTCCCTATTTGTACCGGCACATCCTCCAACATTCCCAATGGTCGGTTAAGAGACTTATCGGCCATTTGGAGTGTAATGGACGTACACTTCAACTCCGTCATACCTAATCGCTCACAAATAGTGTAGGGAATAATGCTCACACTTGCGCCCAAATCACACATAGCTCTTTCGATCTTGTAATTGCCGATGGTGCATGGGATAGAGAAACTACCCGGGTCCTTCAACTTCGGAAGCGTAGAACCTTGAATAAGCTCGCTCACCACCCTAGTGAACGCTACCGTCTCTTCCATGTCGATGGACCTCTTCCTAGCTAGGATTTCCCGCATGAATTTTCCATATGCCGGGATTTGGGTAAGTAGCTCGGTGAACGGGACACTAACATCCAATTTCTTCACGATATTAAGGAACTTGTCGAAATGAGTGTCCACCTTAGTCTTCATTTGCCTCGATGGGTAAGGCAACTTGGTTTGGTACTTGTTTTGATCATTAAGGGTGGACTCTTCAAAGGACACTTTCCTTTTTCCCTTGTCTTTCTCTTGAAGAGGAGGGTTGTCTTCTTGAGGTTTCCCGACCTCCTTTGAGACTTGCTCCTCAATTGGAATGCCAAAGCTTGACTCTTCTCGATTTGGAGATGTCATTTGCATTGTCGGTTCTTGTATAGGCTCTTGCTCATTAGGTGAAAAGGGGGGTTCATAGGACGTACCACTCCTCGTAGTAATAGCATTTACATGCTCAAATTTTGGTGTTTCGCCTTGAGGAGGTAGTTGCCCCTTTTGTCTTGAGGAGCTCCCCGAAGCTAGTTGAGATATTTGATTCTCAAGTATCTTCATACGGGTATCTCTCATTGCGTTTTCCCCTCGAATATAAGTGAAGAGCTCATGATGATGCTTTGATATTTCCACTTGACGTTGTTGCAAATCTTGATTACTCCTTTGTAATTTCGTCATTGTCTTTTGAATGTCAAAATCCCGAGGTGGGGACGATGGATTATGCGGAGTATCGGTGAGGGCCAATGGAGTACCGTAGTCATGAATAGGAGACCGACTCCTAGGCTTGCTTTGTTGATTGCCTTGTGTTGCTTGTTGTTGTTGATGGTTCCCTTGGAACCCATGAGAATTGCCTTGATTAAGGCCTTGGTTGTGGTTTTGTTGACCTTGAAAGTTTCGGTTTCCTTGGAAATTTTGGTTTCCTTGGAAACCGCCATGATTGAAGTTCCCTTGTTGGAACCCTTGCTTGTTGTTGAAGTTACCTAGGTTTTTTTGCTTGAAATTGTTGAAGGGTCTTTGGTTACCCACATAACCTTGGTAACTTTCATGGTTGTCCCGTAAAGGAGGTGGAACATAGGGACAATGTTGTTGTTGATGTTGAAAGGCTTGTTGTTGGGGGACTTGTTGGGAAGCTTGGAATTGATTAGCATAAGAGGTACCTTGCTTGAACGCTTGAAAGGCGTTCACTTGCTCGATACTTCCATGGCAATACATAGTATCATGACCAACGATTCCACAAGTATCACACATCCCAAAATAAGGCAAAGGAGGTGCAAACTCCAAAGCATTTACATCATGGATCGAGTGTTGGTTGGAGGAACTAGAGCTTTGAACTTGGTTGAGGTGGCTTTGGAGCTTTTGTCAATAGTCTCCATGTGTGTTTTCAATTGAGCTCCAAGGTCAATGCTTAGCTTAGTGATAGCATCGACCTCATGCATGCCTCCTCGGTGCGCCTTCCTAGGCCTAGAGTATTGCGAATTATGCACCGCCATCTCTTCGATTCTCGCCCATGTTTGGTTGTCATCGACCTCGGTAAACCTACCATTGGAGCCCATGTTGAGAATGGCTCTCGAGTCCTCATAAAGTCCATTCCAAAATTGTTGCACCAAGAACCATTGTGAGAGTCCATGATGAGGGCACGATCTTACCAAAGACTTAAACCGCTCCCAATCTTCATATAGACTCTCCTCATCCCTTTGTTGGAAACCGGTGATGGAGGCCCTAAGCATATTGGTCTTTTCCGGAGGGTAAAACTTTTGGTAGAACGCCAAGGCAAGATTTTTCCAAGTATCGATCCCCATGGTTGCCCTATTGAGACTCTTGATCCATTGCTTCGCCTTTCCAATAAGAGAAAACGGGAAGAGTACCCATCGAATTTGATCTTGAGTAACCCCGGTTTGAGATATAGCGTCACAATAATCGGAGAAAGTCTCCATATGTTGATGCGGGTCTTCGGTGGGCAAACCACTAAATGGGCTCCTCTCCACAAGTTGGATGAACTGAGTCTTTGCCACAAAATTCCCGGTATAAGCTTCCGGTAATGCACTCGGTCCCGGGAAGACATCCTCGGTGAATGTGGAGTGAGAGGAGAACTTAGGCATTCTTGGATGTAAGGGAGAGGATGGGGGTGTAGAGAGTGTTGATGTAGATGAGGAGGGGGAACTAGGAGAAGAATCACCGAAGGGATTGATGAAGGTCCCTCCGGCCGTCTCTCGAGGTGAGTTGCTCAAGTCGGCTCCTTGGGCTTGCCCTTGATGAGTGGTGCTTGCACTTGGTTGGGAGATCCTAACCCGATTAATCGTCCGTTGGCGAAAGGCTCGGAAGAGTCTCTCCGGCTCTGGATTAAAGAGATAGAAGTCGCCTCCCCTCCTAGGCATACACTACACACTAGAACAAACGTGAGAACACCTAGTGCTTTATAGGCACTAGGCAACGACAACAACAAACACAACTAGAGACAAAGAGAAAATAAAGAAAAACTAGAGAATATTCACAAGAGAAGAAGAGAAAGCACAAAGAAGGGTAACTAAGTCTAGAGATAAGCAAACTAAGTCTAAACAATGCACCGTCCCCGGCAACGGCGCCAAATTGATGGTTACAGATTCGTCACGTCCCTAGCCAACAATATAACACCGACTAACCTAGTGGGTAGCTAGGGTAAGTCGGGATCGATTCCACGAGGACGGTATATCAAAGCGTAGACTATGTCGGCCTAAAACGAGACTAGATTACCAAACGAACACAAAGAGTGCAAAGTAAGGAAAAATATGATGGAGAAGAAGTATGGCTATGCTAATGATCGAACTAATGAATAAACTAGAAGAGCGGGGTAGGTCGGGTTCATAGAAGATGGACTCAAATAAGGAAAGAAGTGGGGTAGGTCGGGTTCATAGAGGTAGAAGGATAATGGGGGTGATCAAGGGTATAGGTGCCTCCTAATCGCTAGAGTCGGCCCGGGCTCTCGCAACTTAGACCGATGTCAAGGTGAGTCCGGGCTCTCGCAACTTAGACTCTAGTCGGCACTCTCGTGACTATGACTATTCTCAACATTTCCACAAAATAAGCAATCAATGGGAAGATGAATACAAGCATGGGAAGCATGGCCACTACAACTCATACAAGCATATCAACAAACACATAGAGTGCCTACAATGTGACTAACAACAAAGATACAACCTTTCACCCCTAATCAACCCTAATCATCCATAATCTACCCCTAATCCCCCTACTAACCCCACAAAGAAACTACTCACTCATTATCAAAGAGAAACTAACATTAACAAGAGAAACCAAACTAAATATCCAAGCATTCATTATGAATAACAAAAACAATAACAATAATAACATAAAAAGATGGAAACAAGATTAAATAAACTAAGAATAAGAGTAAAGATGATTATACCAATACTAGATGAGGAAAAGATGAGAACTTGTATAAATAAGACACCCAAATAGAACTCCAAGGTTGTCAATCTTGGAATAATCTTCAAGAATCTTCTTAATACAAGACTAATTACAATGATTAACTAAGGATTAAGGAGAGATTAGAACTAATGAATGAGAGTAAATCTAGGGTTTAGAGGCTTAAACTAAGGTAGGTTAACATAAGATCTCTTAAAATTACAAGAAGGGAGTATATATATGGGTACAAGAATGAGGAAGAAGAAAAGAGAAGAGCGGGTGAGCTGTAGCCCATCCCGATCGGGAAGGATCATCCCGATCGGGAAGGGTTCTTTCTTCCCGATCGGGAAGGACTCAACCCAACCGGGAAGGACCCACAGTAGCGCTCCTAAACGTGCATCCCTTCCCGATCGGGAAGGCCACCATCCCGACCGGGAAGGGTCTTGTATGCCTTCCTTTAATGCTCCTTGGTCCTTCCTTGCCTCTCATGGGCTTCCCACCGATTGTCAGGGCTCGGGATCGGGTCTCGGAGGCTCGGGATAGGGTCCCAAGGTCGGGGTCGATTCCGAGGTCTCGAGTCATCGTTCCTTTATCTCGTTGGCTCCAAAATGTGTATGTATTGAGTCGGAATCGCTCCAACTCTTCCAATTCGGCCTCGGGAACCTGAAACGAACTAAAGGAGGCATAAGAAGCCCATGAATCGCTCCAAAGGAGAGATTTCTCAAGGAAAAAGGGACCAAAACACAACAATTAGGCACTACAAACTACACTTATCACATGACTTTAGACCACTATACCCACCGGATGGTCATAAGAGTCGTTGCTATGTTGGTTTGAAAGACCCGGAAGGTCACGAGAACCCCGAGCATAATGAAGATGATCGCTTCTTACCTCCGACTTGGAAGCTTGTGATGATAGCTAGGCTCGGCCATGTGAGCCTTAGCGAAGATGTTGCTAGAGCATTTGACTTACTCCTCCGAGCTCTTGATGGAAATGGAGGCGTAGATGGTGAGAGTGCCAAGTTGTAAATACCTTTTTCCTTTTCTTTTGTATTTGTATTTGTATTTGTGTGATTGGATAGTTTGATCTCTAGGATTTTTAGGTTTGTGTGGAGTTCTTGTACTTTGGAATTTTTCTTGAGTGATGTGAGGGAGGGATTCTTGATTGCGGTTATTGAGCTTACTTGATAGGTTTGAAGTGAAGATGAAGAATTAGAAAGGGTTATGGATAGAAGCTTCAAGGCTTGGTGGAGGAAGTCGGTTTTTGAGCTTTATACAAGCTTTTGGGGACGGGAATTTAGATCCTGAGGTAGTACTTGTCATTTGGGTGGAATGCTAAGATTGAATGAAGGCTTATAGGCTCGGAAAAGGTGACATCCCGACCGGAATCATAACCGTCACGACCGGGATGAGTTGAGCATGAAAACAGGAGCTTCTGATGTGCCATCCCGACCGGGATCAAGGTCTTCCCGACCGGGAAGGACTCCTCCCGACCGTGATGAAATCTGTCACGGCCGGGAAGGGTGCCAGCTTCCTCTTTCACCTTCTTTTCTTCATTTAAGCCCCACCCAACCACTTTATACCCCCACCAAACCTCCCTACTCACCTTAGCCTCTATCATTTGACCCTTACACTTCAATTATACACCTTCATCTCATCTTTTCACCACTATACACCGAGTTTTCCCAATATCCCAACCTCATTACACCTATGCAAGCCCGATATTTGAGACGACATTGAGGAAGAGGAGGAATATCAATGAAGACAAGCAAATGTGCCGATAATGATCATTGAGACGATGGAGTTGGTTGAGTTGCTAACCGTTTGGTAAGGCGACTCTCCTTTCTTTTCCGTCTTTGTATGTTCCCCTTCCCTTTTATTTATTTGGTGTCATGGTGGCCCTCGGGGCCTTTGTGGTCTTTGCTCCCGATTCTCGATGACGTGATTACATCGAGAGTCATTTGAAAAATCCAAATTGACAAGTTCTTTTCACTTTTTCTTCGTTTTTATTTATTTTTGGTAGGATTTAGTCAGATTTAGGTGGAATCCAGGCTAGGTGACTTGATTACACCTAGCCCTCCCCTTCCATTTCCTTTTATTTTCTTCTTTTTATTTCTTCCCCCATCCATATCTTTTCTTGTCTCGGCCCTTGGTGACTGATTACACCCCGGCCGGACACATTCTACTCTTTCTTCACCTTGATTTTTGATTTTTAGCTTTATTTTCTCTTTTTCTCTTCTTGTTAGTGTCTCCACACACTACTGATCGAGCATGAGGACATTGCTCGGTTTAAGTGTGGGGGAGCGATATCCTAGCCTGGATTAGCTTTATTTTCGTAGTTTTATTTCGAAAAATCTTGAAAACTCTTAAAAATTCAAAAAAAATCATAAAAACCAAAAATATTTTCTTGTGTCTTTTTCTTTTGTGTCTTTGTGTTGTATATTTGTTGTGTTGTGTGTTTTGCTCCCCCGATTTCCTTGTAGGTTGCGTGATCGTCGATAAGTTTCGGAAGGCTCTTGACATCCGGTAATATCCTTCCATCTCTTTCTCCTTTTTCCTTGTTGTGGAGTTTGGAGGTTGTTTTGTGATGGTGCATGCTCGGGTGGAGCTTTTTTGGAATTCGTGGTTGATGTGGCGGCTTGTTTGGAAGTTTGGGGGTGGTGTTTGTTTTCTTTGTGGGTTGTTTTCTTTTCTTTTCTTTTCTTTTGTTTTGATGTGGTTGTCTCATTTTCTTTCGTTTTTGTTGCGTCTTTGTTTTGTCTTGTTTAGTTTGTGTCTAGTGTAGAAGAGGTTTTCGAAAACCCGGTTTTAAGGCTAGTGCGCAAGTGTTTACTTTCCCTTTCTAGTGATATGAATCGAGTCTTGGACTTTAGTCAAGTAGAATGACTTTAAATCAATAGTTTCGTTGGTTATTTACCTTGTGTCCACCTAGTCTATTAGGGATTTACTGCGGGATTTGCATTTTGACCACTTTATCCACCCACGGAGTGAAAAGGCCTTGGTTCCCGAGTCCCGTCTCTTAGGTGACCTTGTTCGAAATTGTTTGATTAGTCCAAGTTTCCCCCCTTTTTGTGGGTTTAAAGGGAAGGCGCGCTCCCGACATACCCATTTCCCTACCTTCTACACATTTCCACAAATAAGTTGCAATTTTGTTGAAGTTTCTTACTTGGTTGTGATTGAATGCCTACATTACAAGATTTATCCAAAAGGAAAATCAAGTCAAAAAGAGAAAAAGAAAGAAAAGAAAGAAGAAAAAGAAAAGGCACAACAAATCAAAAACAAAATACAAAAGAAGAAAAAGAAATGGCATAGCAACTCAAAAGCAAAATACAAAAGAAAAATGCCAAAGAAAATCATCTCACAAAAAAATTCTCACCCCCTCAAGAATAAGCCTTTTACCGACTGCTATCGTGAAGTGCCTACCAAAGGACCGAGTCCCTAGGAAGGATGATAGCGGTAATAGTCGATCTTCCCTCATTTTGCAACCATTATCCACCTTTTTACTTGGACTAGTTAGGCTATTTTTGAGCATGAGACGACCCTCTTGGCTTATCGCTATAGGGGGCGGGGTTTCACTTACCTACAGTGTCGACTAACTCCGTGGTTCATCCTTTTTCCATCCCGCCTATCGTGTCGTAGTACGTTCTTAGAAGGTTAGGAGGACCTAGGTAAGTTACCAACGTTTTTATTGCTTTATTGTCATACTATTAGAGTTTTGTCCATATTGATTTGTATTATTAGCTTTGGAACGTTTTCACTTGCCTTGAGTCCCTAACCGGTGTTTCTTTCACCGCTTTTTTGAGGGAAGCGGTATTTGTTTCTTCTTGGATGCAACCGATTGTCCGTTTGTTTGTTTATTTTGTTTGTTTGTTTGTTTGTTTGTTTGTTTGTTTGTTTGTGTGTTTGCGTGTTCGGTTGTATCCACAGTTTTGTCGCAAGACCTTACTTGCCTTGCGGAGAGCACTTTTTCTCTAAGTGTTCTCGCGTGAGTTGAAAGGGTTTAGGGTGCGCTAATACCCGCTCGGTTAGTATTTTAATTCTTATTAGTTTAGTAGTTAGTTCGTGCTTACTCGAGGGTGAGTAAGGGTTAAGTGTGGGGGAGTTGATAAGTGTGTTTTGTAGTACTTATTCCTTGTGTTTGGTTCCGGTTTCTCTTGTGGAATCGCTTTTTGGAGCGGTTTCAAGCCTACTTACGCTTCTTCTAGCTTGTTTTAGGTTCCTAAGGCCAATCTTGGAGAAATGGAACGATTTCGACTCATTTCCGACACATTTGGAGCCAACGAAGAGAAGAGACGATTACTCGGTAGCTTAGACTCGATCCCAAGCCCTTGGGACCCATTCCCGGGAACAGAGAATCGATAAGAAGCCTATGAAGAGCAAGTAGGGACCTATGAGATCTTGTTTGAAGCCTACATGACCCATCCGGGTCGGGAAACATCCATCACGACCGAGACGAGAAGCAACAAGCAAACAGGCGCTTCTGGAGGACCATCACGACCGAGATCAGTCCTTCCCGGTCAGGACCATCTCCCTCCCGGTCGGGATGAGCCCCTTCTCGGCCGGGATGAGCCCAGCTCAGCCGCGACTCCATTTTTCCGCTTCTCTTATTCTTATAACCCTATATATACCCCCTCTTGTATTGTTTTAAGCACCAACCCTTAGATTAGAGAAACCCTAGATTACTTTATCCTAGATTAGTGTATATTAGCTTAACCCCTATTTAATTACTCCTTAATCTTAGTTTAATCTAGTTAGTTACTCTTGTAGTATTGGATTTCTTGAAGAATCTACCAATCTTGACAACATTGGTGGATGTTTGGGTCTTCTTCTATGCAAGTGTTCATCTTTTCATCTCTTGTTTAGTTGGTATAATCCTTCTTCTCTCTTTTCTCTTAATCTTTCATAGTTAATCAAGTTTCCATCTTTGTTTATTGTTTGTTTTTCATCCTTGTTCTTCATGATGAATGTTTCTTTTGTTCCTTTGATTATTTCTCTTGTTAGTGTTAGTTTTAGTTTAGTTATGTGTGAGTAGTTATCTCCTAGGGTTAGTAGGGGGATTGGGTGTGATTAGGGATGATTAGGGTGAGATGGGTGGTACTAGTTGTTGTTTTTGTTGTTTCCTATTTGCCTTGCACTCTACATGTTTGATGAAATGCTTGTGAGACTTGTGATGATCATTCCTTGTTTTTCTTGCCTCTTCTCTTGCCTCTTCTTGTTTGGTTGGTAGGCTTGGTCACCCCATTAGTAGCGAGAGCGTGGTGAGGAGACCCCTAGGCCGTTTAAGTAGTGAGAGCCCGATCGGAACCTAGGCTACGAAAGCATGCTAGCAACCCCCGTTTCCTTCTTTTGATCTCCTTGGCATCCATGAACCCGACCTAGCCCTAGTTTCCTTCTTGTTGATTTATTTGCTTTCCGTCATCGCTAGTTGCTTATTTTGTCTTTCTATTTCGTGTTTTAGACCTTAGTTTAGTCATTAGTCAACCTTAGCCATCCCCCTAGTTTAGTTGGTCTCGAACCTAGTCTAGGACCGTAGCCCATCTTAGTCTAAACCCATTTTCCGTCCCTGAGGATCTCGACGCGACGTGCCCTATATACTTGTTAGGAATAGTTGGTTTATTTTGATCGGCGGGATCCACGACAAATCCTCCCATCACGCCGATCAACTGAAGCCGGCCAGCATCCCGACTCTCAGCATCACCGTCGACGACTACGGGCGGGTGGTTTACCCCCATAGCGACCCGTTGGTCCTAGCCGTCAAGATTAGTGATCACTTGGTAAAAAGGTGCATGATAGATACTAGCGCCTACACCAACCTGCTATACAAGGAGGCCTTCGAACAAATGGAGCTGGACAAAAGACATCTCAAGCCGACGACATGAGCATTGTACGGATTCTCAGTTTATAGTAGTCGACGCCAAGTCGGCCCAGTTTGTAGTAGTCGACGCCAAGTCGGCCTACAATGCGTTGATTGGCCGGATAGCTTTTGACGAAGTACATGCCCTAGTGTCCATACGGGCCATGTCTATGGCATACATCACTGATAACAACACCGAAGGCAAGCTACACGGCGACCAAGAGTCAGCCAGGTCCTGCAATTCAGTGGCCTTAAAGAGATCCCAAGAGGAGATGAATGGCAAACGAAAGGCTGAGTCCAGCCCAGACGGCTCCAGAACCACGGCCTCAAAGATGCTTAAGATCGCTGACAAGGTAGTCCCCATTCAAGAGCGCCTAAAGCCAGGCGGGAGAGCATGATGGTAGAGCTGGAGCTAGGTCGACCTGTGCTAGTGGGAGTCGAGCTGGAGCCTGTATACCGGCAGCGTCTCGTCACCCTGCTAAAGGAAAACGCCGACGTCTTCCCTTACTCGGGATATGAGATGCCTGGCGTAGACCCTGACGTCACCGTACGCAAGCTCAACGTAGACCCCGTATGCCGGCCGGTGAAGCAGAAAAAGAGAACCATGTCAACAGAAAAGGAGGATGCCATCCGCGAGGAGGTGGATAAGCTGCTCAAAGCGCGATTTATCAAGCCATGTGACTACCCCGAATGGCTTGCGAATGTGGTGATGGTAAAGAAGTCGTCAGGAGCATGGTGGATGTGTAGTGTCGACTTCACTAATCTCAACGAAGCATGCCCGAAAGACTGCTACCCACTGCCAAGGATAGACCAGCTGTTGGACACCACCAGTGGCCATTCTATGCTAAGCTTCTTGGACGCTTTTTCCGGCTACCACCAAGTCTTCCTCTGGGGGCCGGATAAGGTCAAGTGCGCGTTCATTACGAGCGCCGGGACATTTATGTACAAAATGATGCCGTTCAGTCTAAAGAACACCGACGACACTTACCAAAGGCTGGTGGACAAGATTTTCCAGGGGCAGCGTGGCAGAAACATGGAGATGTATGTGGACGACGCAATTGTTAAGAGAAAGGACGATGAGAAACACCTTGACGACCTAAAGGAAACATTTCTGTCCTTAAGAAAATATAGGATGAAGTTAAATCCCAAAAAGTGCACATTGGGCATAAGGTCAGGAAACTTCTTAGGGTTTCTGGTAAGGGCCAGAGGAATAGACGCCAACCCGGTAAAGGTCAGCGCCATACAAGACCTGCCAGAGCCTAAGACGATAAGGGATCTCCAATGTCTCACAGGGAGAATGGCGACCCTGGCACGATTTATCTCTGGCAGCCGACAAATCTATCACTTTCTTCAAAATACTGAAGGGGAACAAACAATTCAGGTGGGAACAAGAGCAAAAGGAAGCGTTTGCGAGCTTGAAAGAGCATCTAAGGACGCTGCCGACCCTGGCACGGCCAATGAAAGGCGAAAAGCTGTATTTGTACATTGTGGTAACCAACGTGACGGTGTTCGCTGTCATACTTAAGGAAGAGAACAAAACCCAACAGCCGATATACTTCTTCAGCCATGCGTTAGGCCCAGCAGAGAAAAACTACCCGATGGTGGAAAAGGCGGCATACACCGTGGTGATTGCCGCTAGAAAACTGCGCCCATACTTGGACGCCTACCCAGTGACCGTCCTGACGAACCTGCCTTTGGAGAAGGCGTTAGAGAAATTCGAAAAGTCAGGAAGGATGCTAAAATGGGCCGTCGAGCTAAGCGTCTTGGGAATCACCTATCAATCAAGGACGACAATAAAAGCACAGGCGCTAGCCGACTTCTTAGTAGAGTGTTCCCACTCAGAGGAGGAGGAGCCACCAGCGGGGGCTTGGGAGGTGTTCACTGACGGATCGCCACTAGCAATGGGCCGGCGCTGGTATAGTTCTAACCAGCCCCGACGGGGAGGAATTTGAGCATGCGCAAAGGTTCACTTTCCAAGCGTCGAACAACGAACCCGAGTACAGAGCCGTCATTGCTGGCATCCGCCTAGCTAGAGCCATCGATACCGAGAGATTCATCGTGTCCACTGACTCCCAACCAGTTACAAACCAGATCAACGGGGAGTACGAAGCTAAAGAGCCGTCAATGGCGTTGTACCTAGAGAAAGTAAAGGAAGAGTTGTCCCAGTTAAAATCATATGAGATAAAGTAGATACCGAGATCCCAGAACAACTGGGCTGACGCCCTATCCAAGCTGGCGAGCTCCACCCTACAAGATATCCGTCGGTCCGTCTAGGTGGACGTCAGAGAAGAGAAAAGCATTCTGCTGGGGGCAGAAACCCAAAACAATATTCACAGCATAGAAGGGGAAGAAGACAACGACTGGAGAGCGCCCATCTTAGAATACATTATGAGCAAAAGGCTGCCAAGCGACCCGACGAGAGTTAGGCATATGCCAACCTTAGCATCCAGATACATGATGATCGAAAAGCAGCTGTACAAGAAAGGGGGTGTCGGCACCCATCCTAAGGTGCCTAAAGCCCAGGGAGGCAGCGGAAGTGTTGGACGACAATGGCTAGGGTCCCCCATCCAAAGAACGGGGGCATAAGCCCAAGTCTGTCTGGATGCAACAGCTCCAGACGTCAACGGCTGGGGTCCCCCGTCCAAAGAATGAGGGTATAAGCCCAAGTCCGTCTAGATGCCACAGCTCCAGACGGCAACGACTGGGTCCCCCATCCAAAGAATGGGGGCATAAGCCCAAGTCCGTCTGGATGCCACAGCTCTAGACGGCAATGGCTGGGGTCCCTTATCCAAAGAATAGGGGCATAAGCCCAAGTCCGTCTGGATGCCACAGCTCCAGACGGCGATGACTTGGGTCTCCCATCCAAAGAATGGGGGCATCAGCCCAAGGTCGTCTGGACGCCACGGGACTCTCATCCTGTGGATGAAGACATAAATCCGGGTCTGAAAATAAATAAATACAGAAAGAAGTAATGGAGCATAAAAGAACATAGGAGAATGCGTAAAATAAAAACGTCTCAGGCGTAAAAGTTAAGGATTACAAGGACGGAAAGTCTGAATGTTAAGAGCACAAAATAAGGCGACGATTATTCAAATCGACAGCCGTCCCTAGAAGGATCAAGCACACCTACTGCGAAAGAAAAAAGAAATATAGACCTATAAAACGTGTGAAGCAGTGTCATGCCACTAATCGCCAAAAGGGGTAGGTGATGAAGATCCACAAAAAGCCTCAGAGGGGAGCCGGCGATCCTGCCGAATCGTCAAGTACACCCTCATCCCTAAAGGCGCAAGAGGCACAGGAGGACGACTGCCCGCTTTTCTATTTGACGGGGGAAGACGACCCAACAGTAGCCTCCCCTGAAACATCAACGTCTTTTTTTTGGTGCAAATTTAAGTATATATTATAAATTCCAATTGTCATCACCTCCTCTTAGATCCAATCATACTAATTAATCAAGCAATCTATCTACACTCGTATGATATTTACTAGGAATGTTAAGCCCGAGTCTCTTAATTCTTGTACAAATCTCTTCCTTAGCTATCGGTACCACTTTCGCAGGATGTTCTAAGAGCTGATGAATTCTCACTTGATTTCGATTCCTCCATACATGATACCAGATTGCTATGATTCCAGCTGCCTAGACATGCTTCAGCAATAAGGATTTGGCTCTATGTTTTCTCACTACTACAAAACATCAAATAGACAACCCCTAATAGACATCATATTTTGTTAACAACTGATGTGTAATATTTATACATCTGTTTTATATGAGAAACAGTTGTCTTTATAGGATAATAGACAACTGAATTTTATAAAAACAGTTGTCTATATATTATACAACTGTTTTTTATAAACTCAGTTGTCTATTCTATTTTTCAGGCCCACTAAAAATTGGTTGTCATCCAATAACCCATGTCAACTTTTCTTGTAGTATCTAATCTCATAAGCCAATAACCCATAGTATGTGGAACAACACCAGCAGCCTCAACCCTAAAATACTATCTAAACCCTAAAATTTCCTATCCTTCATTCCCGACTATACCAGCACCTTCATTCCATCTTCTTTAAATCCATTCCTCCCATTCCGACTTTACAAACGAAACAAGTCGATTCGTGTAGAATCCTCGTAAAATCCCCCTTTTATTTTGCTTCGCCTCGAAATCCCAGTCTCTCAAAATCTCGAACCCTCGATTTCCTTTCAAATTCGTCAAATCAATCAAAGCAAATGGCTGTGATTTTCAAGGATCTTCACACTGAATCTGGTCTCAAGTCTCTTGAAGACCACCTTTCTGGAAAATCCGACGTTTCTGGATAGTTTTTTCTTTCTGTAATCGCGTTGATTTGTTGAATTTGTGATTGTTTTGATTTTTCGAATTGATCTTTGGATTTGCGTAGTATTATTGTTCGATTTTACTGAAGTTTTGATGATTTGTGTTGAATTCGTTTGTTATGATTTTGATAGCATCAGATTTATCGAATTGACTGTTGAATTTGAGTAGTTTTTCCTTTCTGTAATCGCACTAATTTGTTCGAATTTGAATTAATTGACCTTTGTTTCGTTGAATTTGTTTGTCAATTATAACGATGTCTGAATCCGTGTTTTATTGATGTTTGATTTTACTGAAGTTTGGATGATTTGTGCTGAACTATGAACTATGCAGGGGCGGACCCAGGAATCCAAAGTAGGTGGGGCTAAAATACTTAACACCAAAAAAAAAACTAATCTTGAATATTAGCATAAAAAAATTACGATAAAAAACACCGTAAACATATAAATTACATAACTAACTAAATTTTACTCTACGGGATCCACTTAGTTCGAATTCAGCAATTACATCATCATTGTCAATTTTACAAGGAAATGTTCTTTCAATATAAAGAACCATCAAATCATCAAAAAAATTCTTCGTTCATCTTATTTCTCAACTTGTTTTTGATGATGCTCATACTTGAAAATGCTCTCTCTGTTGTTGCTGTGGAAACTGGAAGTGTCAAGATAAGCCTAAGTAACCGATAAATCATCGGATAAAGGAATATCTTATCAAAGTCAACTATCCTTCGACACAAATCTGAGGCTGAAGTTGTATTTGCAAATCTGGGATCTTTCTGAATATCTGCTACAAAGAATCCACACTCTAAATCAAGAGCACGTCGGTCATTTGATGAAAAGTCTAAAGGATAATACTTTAGAGCAAGCTTAGCAACATCTTCACTTTTAAATGCTCGAAAATTATGGCGTGGATCAAATGAAGCACCAAGTATAAGAATCTCCCTAGAGCTCTCCGTAAATCTGCTATCAAGTTCCGCCAATTGAAAGTCTATCACACAATAAAATACATTAACACGATAATAATGTTCATTTGTGATATTCTTTTCACAATTCCTTAACCCTTTCTTGTAAGATGCGGACATATCCGGCATAGAAATATCATGCTCATAACAAAAATTTCTAACCTTCTCAATCAATTCATCCCAACCTTTTTCTCTCATCTCTTGAAGTTTATCTTTCGTAATTGAAAGAGAATGAAGAGCATTCAATATGTCAATATCTTTTCTTTGCAATGTTTGGCATAAAAAATCTGTGATCCTCATGATACCATGCATCATATGTAAACAATACACAAAATCAAATTTTTTCAAAGCATTACCGACAGCCTTAGCTTCTCCTCGCACTTTATCTACCCCATTCACATATAAATCATCAATAGTAGATCTAGTAGCTCCAAACAACTTAATAAGACTTGAAATTGAACGCAAATGTGAACCCCAACGAGTTGCCCCTGCTCTTTGCAAAGTGGTGGCTTGATTTTTCCCTGAACCCGTCTCAAGTGTACCCGCAGCCACTAAATCAGAGAGTTCCCCTTCCTTGTAAGCTTTTAAAATAGAATATCTTTTAGCGGAGGAATCAACAAAATTCACAATCATAGTCAGAGTAGAAAAACATTGCCACAAATCATGCACCCCTTTAGCCGCGGCATTTAAAGCCAATTGTAAGCGATGGGCAAAACAATGCACATAATATGCATATGGACATTCTCTTTGAAACAAAGCTTGCAAACCATTGAATTGGCCTCGCATGTTACTAGCACCATCATATCCTTGGCCTTGTATATTTTCCACTTGAAGTTTATAAAGAGTAAGGATTTGTACTATTTTATCCTTTAAAGTTTGAGAACAAGTATTATCAACGCTAATAACCTTGAAGAATCGTTCTCTAATGAATCCTCCACTATCAACAAAGCGAAGAATTATCGCCATTTGTTCCTTATTTGACACATCAAGAGCTTCATCAACAAGAATTGCAAATTTAGAATCTCCTATTTCATCACGAATCATAGCTCGAACTTTGTTGGCAAGAATATTTGCAATTTTCTTTTGAATCTTCGGACAAGTATACTTGGCATTTTTAGGAGCTATGTCTATAACTCTTTTCACTTCATTGTTCATTCTTGTGAAAGAATTCAAAACGGCATCATAATTACCACCATTAAGAGAATCAAAAGATTCATCATGACCTCTAAAAGAGCATCCTTGTCGTGCCAACAATCTTACAACTTCTATAGTAGCAACAAGATGAAGTCGGTTATTTGCTATTTCTTGTGAAGAGAATGTGTTAAACACTCTCTCTATATGTTTCGAAGGATTTCTCAAATTCTCCCACATGTGTACTCTAGTATTGTGTCATGATTTTATGTCCCCTACATGCAATAAAATGCCCGAGTGTTTACTCATCACATTCTTCCATCCGTTAAATCCAACTTCGGTAAAAGATGGATGTCGAGATGGATATTCATCAAATAAAAAACAAGGGAAACAATATGCTTTATCTTGATGAGGTGAATACTCAAGCCAAGACCACTCTTTGAACCACTTGTAACAAAATCTTCTCTTTTGACTTCCCTCTTGAGTACTTGGATAGCTCGCCAATTGAGGTTGGTAAGGACCATATACCACATAAGCTCTTCGAACACTATCACGTTCATTCAAACAATAGGTACCAATAGGACGACGTAATCCGTGATCTCTTTCAATAGATGTAACATCATAATCTTGATCTCTACAATCACTTGCTTCTCCTTGATTATCTTGTTTTTCAACTTCATCCCCTCTCTCATCATCTTGTTCATTAGGTTGTTCATCGCTTATCTCAAATCCTTCATCTTGTTCGTCTCTTATCTCAACATCTTCCTCTTGCTCATCTCTTATCTCTACATTTTCATCTTGCTCGTTTTTATCTTGAGGAATTGGCAAAGTGTCACTTTTGAAAAATGAGAATAAGTTCTTATAGCGTTTGGGGTTGCGATTATCCGTCATTGTTCTTCATATACCTACAACAATAAGTTAAAAAATATACATCAATATTGGATAACCAAATGTATATCCCTACCTCACAACTATTTATCTACAGAGTATATATTAAGATTAAGATGCAAACTTTAAATTAATGCCTTACAACCCTTTTTTTGATTAATTAATTATAATTAGTCCTCCACTAAGCATTTAAAGTCATTTTCTACATTAAACTACTCCATAAGTCCATATGCATTTATGTTACCAAATACAAATGAAAAAAAAAAACAAATCTCACGTTTGGCATAAGGTATGGAGTCTGAAAAATTAACTTAAAAAATTAATTTCAACCACAAATTAACTATACTTAACTATAATTAATTCATCATCAGCACTAAGGAACTTCAATACTCCATATCCCCAAATCTCAAATCTATCAATTTTGTCATTAAAATAAAAAAATCAACTCCCAACTCAAATCAAATCAATACTCCTGCATTTCTGAAATCTGGAATTCACAATATGAGTTTTCAATTCCAAAATCGAAACCTCAACAAGAAGCAACAAATCAAATACTAATTAATAAGAAAATAAATAAGTATCCAACAAATGAACGAATTAAAAACTCAATTTCTCCACTACAAATCTACAATTAAACATTGAGACTAGCATAATTCAAACTTTAGAGTTTAGAGAATCAATCTTCAAAAGTTTAAAGTTCAAACACAAAAGACAATAAAAAAAAATTACCTTATCAGTGGCGAGTTTAGGGTTTAAAGTGCCGGCGAGTTGGTGGTTGGTGCCTGCGGTGGTTGGTGGAGTGGGCGAGTGGCGGCGGCCGGCGAGTCAGGCGACAGTGGTTGGTGGAGAGGCGCTAGACAAGGAGTTTAGGGTTTGATTGTTTTGTTTGGTCTGTTCTCTGTTGGGTTTACGTTACTTCTTCCCAGTTTCTCTTTCCTGGGTTTGATTTTTAATTTTTAATTTTTTTTTTAAAAAAGATGTCGGGCTATAGCCCAACAAGCCCAGGCCCAGGTCCGCCCCTGGAACTATGATTACATCACAGTAATTTTATCAAAGTTTTGATGATTTGCGTTGAATTGCATCAGATTGATTATAATTGAATCTTTGATTACCGAAGCTTCGTGTTTATGATTATAATTGAATTGCATCAGATTGCAGTAGCTGCTATGTTTCAAGATTTATCGAAAATCGATGTTTGAATCTATGTTTGGGATTACTTATTACTACTAAGTTCGAATAGTTTGGGATTTTTATATCATATTCTCCGTATAGTTTATCTAGCAATTTTCCATTTCTAAGGCAGCCAAATATTTCACTACTCTGTGACTTTGGCATATATTGGGAAGAAAGAAAAATGGGCCACTCAACTGTGGCTTTTTCTGCTGTTGTCGTCGCTGTTGTGTTGCCATTTTTTTGAGTTAATAGATTCCCATGAGAGCTGAGATGTTTGTAAAGGTTTACTTGTGTAGACACCCACATTTTGACCGCCAGGTGTCTATAGCAGTTTCCGACAAACACCCGATGATGATCGGACGCAAACGTGCTTTAAATACTCAGAAACGGGCTCAGAATCATTGGCATTTGGCTTGGGCTCATTATGGAGTACATATCTCACAAAACCAACCTCAAAATCAGGCCCAGTGGGTCGTTTCGAGTCAAATAAGACTAATTTGGGTCGATTCCGACACCAGGGGTAAAACCGTCTTTTTACGACCGAGTCAAAACCCGTCAAAATTATTTCCGAGACACGTGAGTCAGCCGTGACACCTCACACGGCTGATTCCTACTCTAATCCTACGAAAAATCAGCTTCACAAAATATTAAACAAATCCGTTTAAGGATAGAATTCGATCTCAAGTAGGAATTCTATCCAGAAACCGAATCGGATATCGACCGAACACCAATTACTCGGCCAAAACACCCAAATCAGCCGAAATACATCCCCATTCAGCCGAGATTTTGGCTTCTCCACCAAGCAAAGGAATTCGCATTCCTTTCGAACTCTCGCATTTCCTATCCAAAAACCGATTCAAACACCCGACCGAGTGCAAATACTCGGCCGAGTAGGCTCCCACCAGCCGTGTCCCTTTTCTTCTTGGACAAGAAAGCGGAATTCTCATGCCTTACAACTTCTTACGTTTCCTATCCAAAGCGGTAGTTCAAACTCTCCTAGCCAAGGTCGGGAATTTCCTATAAATAGCCCCTTGCACACACACTTTTACAACAATCAATTAACATTCATCATCAATTAGCATCTACAATCTACATTCATTATCAATCATCAATCATCTACAACATCAATTATTCCCATACACACACTCGTAAGCATAAAATCTAGCATCGATACACCGATATTACAAACCCGAAGGAAATCCGGCCCTATACCCGACACCCTTCACGACCAAACCGAGCCACCATAACTCACCGACATCCACTCGACGCTCTTGTGCCTAAGCCACGTCCCGACGAGCCTCGATCCGAGTAAACAGAAGCATGTAGGTTGAGGGTGTAACAAAACCCGATTTCTCTTCTTCTTCTCTCTTCCTCCTCGTCCGTCTTATTTTTTATGGGTCGGTCGTCGTTTATTTTATTTTCTAATATCGATACTATTAAAAACTATTTTCATACAACAACATTCTTAAAAATATGATATCGATTTTCTATAATCGAATATTGTATCGAAAAGAATTATATTAAAATCTCGACGATATTAAAAATCGTTACATCTTTTTTTTCGTTCAAATTCTTTTTTACAAAACCCTTTTCTAAAAATCATTCCGAATACTCGATATCGATTTCATAATCGAATATCGGGTACGACGAATATCGAAAACATAATCGAGTATAAATTAATTCATATTTGTACGCGAATTATCAAAATTAACAATTTTCGAACAACGAGCAAAACCGGGACAGACCCGCACGCGAGTCGCGCCCCACCTAGGCGACTCGCGCACGGGCCTGAAACCCGAGTCCTTTTTTTTAGCTTTTTCGTTCGTTTTATTTTATTATTCTACGAAACGATTTCAAAATTTATATCTTTTCTAAAACTATTCGAAGTATTTTGATATTGATTTCGTAGTCAATTATCGAATATAACGAATATCGAAAATATTAAGTCGAGTACGAATTATGCAATATTCGTACGCGGTTTAATAAAAGCATCGAATTTTCAAAAAACCGCCTTCGAAATCAGCCCGACACGCGACTCGCCGGCATCCCGGGCGAGCCGCGCGGCCGACTGCCACGACGCGCCTTTATCGTTTTTATTTTTATTTTTCGAACTTCGTTTTTTATACAAAACATCGTTTTTAACAATATTTTTCAGATTTCGATTAATATTTATTTTCTCGATCTCGTATATTTATTTTATTTGCTATATTATTATTTACAAATCGATACTAACTCGTTTGTTCAACTTTTGTAGCAAATTCATCTTTATTTCATCTTTTGTTTTATTATACTAAAACGAATCTCACATGTTAAATTCAACTTTGACGTTAATTTTTCATGCATTAAACCGACTTAGCAACCCGTTCAATTCCTCGCATGTTTAGAAAAACAATGTTTGCATATCATTCATCGTATTACTAACGCGCGTATTAAAACATCATTCGATATCCTAGTAGAGGCCGCTAATGTGCGGGCGGGGTTGGGTGTTCTTAGTGAACTTCCCAACACGTACCCTCACCCCTTACTCAGAACCGTGGTTTCCGGATGTCCGAATCCATTGGCAATGAGAGTCATTCAATATACGATTAACCGTCCAAGTCGGCATCTATATCGATATGCAAAGGGACGAGCCCAATAAACTCTGACATCGGAAATAGGCCGTATTTTGTATACGGCCCACTACGACATAGAGTGGGCTCGAACGGTTCCGAATAACCATAAAATTCGGTGGCGACTCCGACTTCGATTTAAATTTCCATTTGACCATCTCATGGAGATTCATTCGCCTCCCCAAACCCGCGCGTGGCCGCATCGGGGTGGACCTATGTCATGTCCACAATTTGGCGACTCCGCTGGGGTTTAGCTGATACGTTACTGACCTTCAGCATCCTCAGGGTGAGACTCGAATAGAAATCGTTTGACTAGTACAATACGCGTTTTAGTTTTACGGTTCATGCATAACCCCATATTTTCCCGGGCCGGTACTGGTGACCGACGTCCCACTATACTATCGATGTAGTCCAAATTGGATATGTCGAAGGTGTCCATTAGCCGATTCGTATGGGTTTTACGGCATGTTCTAAGCTCAACTCGACTTAGGAAGTCCACCCCGATTCTCGATAGGCCGTGTACACTGGTATAGACCCTTTCAGACTGACCGAGACTTAGAATTAGAGCATACATGGCGTCGTTATACCGTTTCCATGACTACGTGCTACCTGATTTACAAGTCGTTTTTCAAAAACCGTCTTTTTCAAAATAGCATCCTTTTAAAAATATCCAATTTCAAAACCCGGGACGTATACCGAATTTAGGATCCACGATTTTACTCAAAATAGCCTATTTTTAGCCGGTATTATGCCCATTTTAAACTCGAAAATATTTTCGAAACTTTTCAAACCCGCCACCCGGCCCACCTTTTCCGTTTTCTCGAAAAAGGCCGGGTTTCCCTACCCGAATTTCTTCGGGCTTTCAAAAATTCAATTTCAAAATCTTCCTTTTCTTAGGGCTTCCCCGTATTTAGCAGTGTCGGGTCATGTCGCTAGTCGTCAAGGTCTTCTAGCGTCGAAACTCCGTCGATCTTACATCACGGATTTCCTCCCTATCCCAGTCCGCCTTATTAGACTAAGGCAAGGCCCACCTACGTACGACATACTCCGACAAAGGTTGGCCCGTTTACACAAATCGAGTCTAAAGTCTGGGGAACGACTCACGTGAACCTCTTTTCAAACAGGGCCCAGCCCACATAGCTGGATCCTAAAGGAGGCCCACCTTTCACAAGTCACCCGTCTAGGCGTCTTTTCCGAGTCAACCTTTTACAAGGCATAGCCCTATAACAAAAGGTTTGTGACCTTTACGTCTAAGGGTCACTCGTCCGACACTCGAGTCTTAACCAAATATTCGATCCCACTTGGGGACTACCCTTCATTAGAGCGGTCAATCACGATTGCTCTAAGGGTCATGTCTTACACGTGTCTCACGTACCCCACTTTCGAGCCACTTAGATGCCACACCATCTGAGTCCTATCTGAGTCCTTAGCCTCACTTGGGGGCTATTCTCCGACGGAGCGATTAATCACGGTCACTCCGAGGATCATACCCTACACATTTGTCTTAGGAGAGTCTAACCCGAGTCAAACATGGTCGCCCCATTTTCGGACTCACCCTCGTGCAGCTTGAGTCTCATCGTCAAGCCAGGGTCGTTACCTCGTCCAGGTCAACGTTCGAGTATCCCGATCCAAGAATCCTAGTCATTCCAGTCACCTCGGGTCGCGTCTAGTTTGACTCCCTCTCTTGCATTTGCGCAAAACCGAGTTTAGGCGAGTCGTGGCACCTGTCGAAGACTTTACAAAAAAAACAACCAACCGAGCATCCGAGTCCGGATCTGATTCGAGTCTAAGTCTGAGTCCGAGTCTAGGATACCCTACATCCTCATTTCCAAATCAGAGTCAGAGTCTTTTGCATTCTGTCCTCTTTTCAAAATTCAATAAAATCAGCTTTTCTATTCCTCATATATATTTTCCTTATGTGTTTCCGAGAACATGATCAACAACATCATACACTGTGAGCACATGCACGTGACTATTACAGGCACATCTATAATGACTGCAGGAAATCGAGACCGGTGTTTTCCTTTACCTGTTCCATGTCTGACATAGGAAGCCACAAAACTACACTTAGCAGGAGCGGTATCGAATCCAATGACGAATCTAGGTAGTCTCCTAGTTTGGGTTCAAGACGGGAGGCAAGCCCATTTCCCACAATAAACACCCCTGCGACAAGATCAACCATACCTACCTACGGTGTTAGTCTGACCAACAGAAAAAAAAACTGGACAAAAAAAAAATCAAAAGTCCAAAGAAAAAAAGCAAAAGGCCAAAACAAAAAAGCAGGCCATCATAAAAAAGAGCATCCACGACCAGAACGGTCAACACAAATTAAGATCCCATGACCGGGGCTAAGAGGTCAACCAACAAAAAATATTCAAATGCCCATAACCGTGGTCAACGGTCCACTCAAGATCAATACTCATACCATCCAATAAGGGAGCAACAATCAAGCTGGTCAACTAACACCACATTTAGCCTTCCCACATTACAACCTTCAAGACCTTCCCGAGACCCAGGCTAAAGACAGCCCGGAATTTTGAGGATTCAAGCTCCATAGGATACCCCTAACCATTAGGGCCAGACATGGAAACCAGATCCCGCATCATCAAACATATGCCGATCAAAGTTCGAGCCATTTTACTCGGCTTCCCCTTTATATAACAAAATTCACAATCACCATACGCAATCCCGAGATCAAAACTCGTCAAAGACCCGAGATCAAAACTCGTCAAAGACCTGAGATCAAAACTCGTCAAAGACCCGAGAGCAAAACTCGTCAAATCCCTTACCTAATCATACACAATCCCGAGAGCAGAACTCGTCAAATCCCCGAGCGCAAAACTCGTTAAAATCCCCGAGAGCAAAACTCGTTAAAATCCCATCCCAATTCTTCTCATTCAAACCACTTACCAACCCCAAACACGAGAATTTAACTTGCAGTCGGCATAGAACATGCCCAAATAGTGCACACCACCTCTGGGGGCTACCTCAGAGAACGCTCACAGTCACAGGATCAATATCCTAACCATTCTAGCCCTTTGATCAAGACATCACTGGGAATGCACCTAGCCTACACCATTGCTATGGCTAGTTACACACGAAGTCCTATTAGACTAGGCATCATAATATATCTTTCGACACTGAACTACGGCATGGTTTGATTTCACTACACGTGAATACGTAGGCAGCCTTTCAACAAAGGCACAACCACCCACATTGACACACATTCAAAAAGCGCCATCATTCCGGTCACGACACCGTCATGTTCTCTGCAGCTAGCTTTGTCGTCCTGGGGGCTTCTCTTAGGCAGAAAACCTCCATCCACTCACAAAATCCATATAAATTCAAAAAATCTAGCCTCCTTTCTGTAGTTTGTCATAGTACTCGGCTCAGTCGAAGACAAGAACCTGTCAGGACTCGAGGCAATACCCACTTTGGAAATGTACCCTAAAATCAAAAATTCAGGAGAGCACTAGACTACAACAGTCTCATTACAGACTACTGCAACCCCGTATAGCATATCTTTCCCACTTCGATGTTCGACCATGTTGCCACTCGTCTAGGCTACGGAATAGCGCAATTTAAGAGTCTTGTTAGGTGGCCCACCCCCCTACCGAGTCACGGTCCAACCCCTCGATAGTCCATTCGTGTCTGTCAACTCGTCCGGTCACGCCCAGCGTCGAGTCTGTCGATAGGTCTCTCTCTTCAAATTCTCATTTTAAAATTTGCAAAACTTAGCCATTTGAGAAAATCCTTTTCGACAAGGTCAAATTTCGGTTTATTTAAATTGCAAATTTCTTTTCTACCCATTTCAGTTTTGAAAACCTATTTCCTAGCACATAAGCTGTTTTCGGGACTTCGATTTCAAAACTAAGCAAAAATCATTTTTCTATTCCCCAGCGCGAGTCATCTTTGTTTCACCTACATGTTGCATGCAAAATTTTATGTAACTTATACAGGTACAATTCAAGACCGCGCAATTCACATAACTCCCCAGCGGCATAGACTTATACGACAAGTCCGATTCCCCACGGAGTTATCATCATCAACTCAGGTACATTTCTAGTCTCCGGCCGGCGGGCCCTTTACGCAGGTCTAATGGACCTTAAACGACCCGACCGGAAGTCTGCCAGGTCTTAATCTTTGATTGGCCTGGTAGCTTACTCTGACTTTCGCCTTGTCCAAGCCTCAGTCAGAGTGGGGGCTCTGTAGACACCCACATTTTGACCGCCAGGTGTCTATAGCAGTTTCCGACAAACACCCGATGATGATCGGACGCAAACGTGCTTTAAATACTCAGAAACGGGCTCAGAATCATTGGCATTTGGCTTGGGCTCATTATGGAGTACATATCTCACAAAACCAACCTCAAAATCAGGCCCAGTGGGTCGTTTCGAGTCAAATAAGACTAATTTGGGTCGATTCCGACACTAGGGGTAAAACCGTCTTTTTCCGACCGAGTCAAAACCCGTCAAAATTATTTCCGAGACACGTGAGTCAGCCGTGACACCTCACACGGCTGATTCCTACTCTAATCCTACGAAAAATCAGCTTCACAAAATATTAAACAAATCCGTTTAAGGATAGAATTCGATCTCAAGTAGGAATTCTATCCAGAAACCGAATCGGATATCGACCGAACACCAATTACTCGGCCAAAACACCCAAATCAGCCGAAATACATCCCCATTCAGCCGAGATTTTGGCTTCTCCACCAAGCAACGGAATTCGCATTCCTTTCGAACTCTCGCATTTCCTATCCAAAAACCGATTCAAACACCCGATCGAGTGCAAATACTCGGCCGAGTAGGCTCCCGCCAGCCGTGTCCCCTTTCTTCTTGGACAAGAAAGCGGAATTCTCATGCCTTACAACTTCTTACGTTTCCTATCCAAAGCGGTAGTTCAAACTCTCCTAGCCAAGGTCGGGAATTTCCTATAAATAGCCCCTTGCACACACACTTTTACAACAATCAATTAACATTCATCATCAATTAGCATCTACAATCTACATTCATTATCAATCATCAATCATCTACAACATCAATTATTCCCATACACACACTCGTAAGCATAAAATCTAGCATCGATACACCGATATTACAAACCCGAAGGAAATCCGGCCCTATACCCGACATCCTTCACGACCAAACCGAGCCACCATAACTCACCGACATCCACTCGACGCTCTTGTGCCTAAGCCACGTCCCGACGAGCCCCGATCCGAGTAAACAGAAGCATGTAGGTTGAGGGTGTAACAAAACCCGATTTCTCTTCTTCTTCTCTCTTCCTCCTCGTCCGTCTTATTTTTTATGGGTCGGTCGTCGTTTATTTTATTTTCTAATATCGATACTATTAAAAACTATTTTCATACAACAACATTCTTAAAAATATGATATCGATTTTCTATAATCGAATATTGTATCGAAAAGAATTATATTAAAATCTCGTCGATATTAAAAATCGTTACATCGTTTTTTTCGTTCAAATTCTTTTTTACAAAACCCTTTTCTAAAAATCATTCCGAATACTCGATATCGATTTCATAATCGAATATCGGGTACGACGAATATCGAAAACATAAATCGAGTATAAATTAATTCATATTTGTACGCGAATTATCAAAATTAACAATTTTCGAACAACGAGCAAAACCGGGACAGACCCGCACGCGAGTCGCGCCCCACCTAGGCGACTCGCGCACGGGCCTGAAACCCGAGTCCTTTTTTTTTAGCTTTTTCGTTCGTTTTATTTTATTATTCTACGAAACGATTTCAAAATTTATATCTTTTCTAAAACTATTCGAAGTATTTTGATATTGATTTCGTAGTCAATTATCGAATATAACGAATATCGAAAATATTAAGTCGAGTACGAATTATGCAATATTCGTACGCGGTTTAATAAAAGCATCGAATTTTCAAAAAACCGCTTTCGAAATCAGCCCGACACGCGACTCGCCGGCATCCCGGGCGAGCCGCGCGGCCGACTGCCACGACGCGCCTTTATCGTTTTTTTTTATTATTTTTCGAACTTCGTTTTTTATACAAAACATCGTTTTTAACAATATTTTTCAGATTTCGATTAATATTTATTTTCTTGATCTCGTATATTTATTTTATTTGCTATATTATTATTTACAAATCGATACTAACTCGTTTGTTCATCTTTTGTAGCAAATTCATCTTTATTTCATCTTTTGTTTTATTATACTAAAACGAATCTCACATGTTAAATTCAACTTTGACGTTAATTTTTCATGCATTAAACCGACTTAGCAACCCGTTCAATTCCTCGCATGTTTAGAAAAACAATGTTTGCATATCATTCATCGTATTACTAACGCGCGTATTAAAACATTATTCGATATCCTAGTAGAGGCCGCTAATGTGCGGGCGGGGTTGGGTGTTCTTAGTGAACTTCCCAACACGTACCCTCACCCCTTACTCAGAACCGTGGTTTCCGGATGTCCGAATCCATTGGCAACGAGAGTCATTCAATATACGATTAACCGCCCAAGTCGGCATCTATATCGATATGCAAGGGGACGAGCCCAATAAACTCTGACATCGGAAATGGGCCGTATTTTGTATACGGCCCACTACGACATAGAGTGGGCTCGAACGGTTCCGAATAACCATAAAATTCGGTGGCGACTCCGACTTCGATTTAAATTTCCATTTGACCATCTCATGGAGATTCATTCGCCTCCCCAAACCCGCGCGTGGCCGCGTCGGGGTGGACCTATGTCATGTCCACAACTTGATTGCTGGTTGATAATGTTAACAGGCCATAGTTGTCAGGACCTTGGTCAATTTGGCCAGAATTTTGAGTCTTTACTCAATCCGAGTAAGTGATCTTTTTGAGAATCCTACAGTTTCTCATTGCCACTTAACATAAGTGTCGAACTCAAATAATCGAATCTACTTGCCCAATTCAAGTGCCTGCTATTACTGCTTTTACAGTCTGTACACTTTTCGGCCTTCAGGCCTTATTGGGTGTTCTTAAGGTCAAAAGATTTAATCAAAGAGAGAAATTAATTACAGGAACTGCTTAAACAGAAGGTTAGCGAATCTCTTGCTGTATATGGTTAATTAAGATGTGAATCATTTTCCCACGCCACGGACGATGCTATCTGAATGTTGGTCTTAAAACAAAAAAACAAAAAAATTGGGATAGCTGAAATGTATTATCCAATGAGTTAAGGTATATTTTTTTTTTCAGGTATCATCGTTGTGCAGATTCAAAAAATCATTTGCACTACTAGATCCACTTTCACTTGGCTTTTGCTTATTTCTTCATACGACTGGTCCTTTTCATATATTCTATTTAGCACACATATATCTCTACTTATTACTCTACTACATCACTACTAGTGTTGCTGCTTCTGTACTACATACATACGACTGCAAATATAATAATGTTAGCATTACATTATTATTATTCTTCTTCATTATTCCTCACACCAGCAGCTGCAGTGTTCATCTCATTCTCATGTTTGATATTCACTTGTTTATCCTACAACAACTTTGTTGAAGCCAACCCTCTCAAATTGCTTCTATCCCATGAAGATCTTCTCTCCTTTCCCAAGTTAGTTCTTCCCTCAACTCGATCTCCAAACCCCCTTATTTCTTGATTTTCGAATCATTTGTTTACTTATTACTAAAAGTAAATTTTGTGTAGACCGTGTCATGATAAATTGTGTGAGTTAGTTAATTAAACAATTAAAAACTAACCGACGTAACTATGTTATATGTGAGAGATCGAGGTTTCATGTAGAGGGTAATATTAATGTAATTATTGTGTGAGACCGTCACGTTTAAGAATTGATGCTGAATCAATTTGGATTGAATTGATATGCATTTTTGAATATATTTAGAGTCAATTCAAGAGTGTTTTTTAATCCTACTAAATCTATAATGGGTGTATGTGGGTTAATTTGTATGTTTTCGAGAATTATTTTAATCAAAATTAAAAACATTGCTTTTCTGGTAAATAAACACCCAATTCGTATGGAGAGCTATTTAAGCGTTTTTATATAGAATGTATGATACGCCCACGATAAACTTCTTTTTTCTTTTGTACGACTTACACTTTGTAATACTTGTTGCAATATAGTCGGCGCCTCATGCTCGGAAAACAGGGTGCGGTATTACGTGATGAGATATATGATTGAAACTATCACTCGTTCTAATTTGAAGAGAACTGTCAATGAGGTAAGACTTGGGTTTTCACACTTTCTCTTGTTTCAATCATTTGTTTTATGCACATAACTGAAACAAAATAATTTGTTCATTTATATTATTGATTTTGTAGCATTTCAACGATATGATGCCATATTCTCAAGAAGATATCAACGAGGTTCGTGGATTATGGGCGGATTATTTTCTTAATAATTAGTCGTATATGATGCATCAGATTGCCTTATGTGGACACGGTGTTAGTTGGATTATGGTTTTAGGTACTTTTGGACATTGGATAATGATTTTATGTGTACCTTTTTGATTTTGGATGTTTGATAACGATTTTATGTATCATTTAAATTTTGGATCTTGGATTATATAAAAATGTAACTTCTTTTGTTCAATTATTCGCTATGGTATTCATTTTTTATGGTTTGTTAATATGTACGTATTTCAGAATTATTAAAAAACATAAAATATGTATACGTATATAAGCGTACTTTATAAGAGTGATAGGCAACTGTTATTTCATAGAACAGTTGTCTATATACGTAATAGACAACTGTTGTTTTAGAAAAACAGTTGCCTATATAAATAATAGACAACTGTTGTTTTAAAAAAAACAGTTGTTTTAAAAAAACAGTTGTTTTAAAAAAACAGTTGTTTATTAACTAATAGACAACTGTTCTAAAACATATGTCTATGCTCAGAGTAATATACAACTCCAAACTACTCAACTGTTGTAAGTCAGTTGTCTATTGCAAAAAAAAAAACAGTTGTCTATTTGATGTTTTGTAGTAGTGTCTCCACCATTCTGCCGTGTCTTGGTGAGGTATATATTGGTTCAGCCAGCAAGAAAGCAGCCTGAAACACTGCTGCACGTACACACAATGAGTGAATAAGTGAACATGTGTTTCAGCTACTAATCCACAGATAAAACAATATTGGATCCCCCACAATACTCATCTTAGCAAGTCTATCTTTAGTGAGTAGCCTATTATGACAGATTAGCCAAGCAATGAACCCATGCTTTGGAAGGCTAATCCTGTTCCATACCAGCTTGTCCCACGCTACCTTTTGTCCTTGAACCCGCAGCCATTTATAACCTTCATGTACTTCATATGACCGTCGTTGAGCAATTAGGGCCGGGAATAGACTATTGGAAAAGAATATGTCCTTAACCCAGCAGATCTTTCTCCAAGGCCAGCTGGAATTAATGGAAGGCTTATAAGACATCCAATCTTTGTCCTTCAAAAAAATAGAGAGAACCCACTTAACCCACATATGATCAGCCTTACATGTCACCCACCAAGCATACTTCCCGATAGCAGCAATGTTCCATGTGTGAATGTCCGTGAGACCCAATCCACCTTTAGATTTAGGATAGCAAATTCTATCCCATGCGACCAAAGGTGGGGATTGATAATGCTCACTCCCCTTCCAAAGAAAGTTTCTGCATATAGCATGATCTGGGCAATAACTAAGGATGGGATAATGAATATTTGAGACCAATAAAGATGCAAATTGCTCAAAACAGCCAGTACCAGCACTAGTCTTCTATTGTAAGATAGCTTACGTGCTCCCAATCCTCTAATTCTGCCTACAATCTTTTCTGTGAGAACATGATATTCAAGGACTGAGATCTTTTTGGGTGACATAGCAATACCCAGATACTTAAAGGGTAAGGAATCCTTAGCTAACCCAGTAATCTCCTCAATCTGCGCAAGTTCAGTTGCTTTGATTCCTTTAGCATATAAACTAGACTTACTTTGATTCTTGCGTAGACCAGAAGCTGCAGAGAAGATGTCAAATGCTCGCATTATCCAGTTGACTGAAGCAACATTCCCTTTACAAAATAGCATCAAGTCATCTGCAAAGCACAGATGACTGAGCTTAATCTGTTTACATAAGGGATGAAATCTGTAATCTTCTTTCTCCTGAATCACCATAATGATTCGACTAAGATACTCCATACAAATTGTGAATAACAGTGGGGATAAGAGATCCCCTTGTCTCAAGCCTCGCTTTGCTTTAAAGAATCCAAAGTTCTCCCCATTAAGCGTCAAGGTGTAGCTAGGAGAAGTGAGGCATTCCATGACAATGGTGATAAACTCAGTAGGGAACTCAAGAGCCTCTTGCATTCCTTTAACAAAGGGCCATTCAAGGGAATCATAAGCCTTTAGCATATCAATTTTTAATATAACTCGAGGAGAGCATTGTTTCCTATTGTATAGTCGAACAAGCTCCTGACAGATATGTATATTTTCCACAATATCTCTACCCTTCACAAATGCACTTTGACTTGGGCATATAATTTCTGGCAGAACCGCACCCAAACGACCACAAATAACCTTTGATAAACACTTATAGACCGTGTTGCAGCATGCAATGGGGCAAAATTGACTCACATTTTCAGGATTACTGACCTTGGGAATAAGTGTGAGCAGTGTATTACTCATTTGTTTCAATAATTTCCCCTGAGTAAACGCATCTTTTATTACTTCGTACACGCTTTACCCTGTAATATTCCATGTATCCTTGAAGAATTGGCTTGTAAAACCATCGGGGCCTGGAGCTTTATTGCCTTTTATACTGAACATCGCTTGTTTCATTCCTGTATAAGTGACAGGCGACATCAACGCTTTCCTATGCTGTTCACATAAGACTAATCCTTTTTTCACAGTTGGTCTATGTACTGCTATAACATTCAGACTCTCCCCAAGAATTCCAGTAAAATAATTGAGGAAAGCCTTCTGAATCTCATCAGGGGAAGAAAGACTTTCTCCTTGTAAATTCTTAATTTGTATAACCTTATTAGTAGCTAGCCGTTGTTTTATGGAAGCATGGAAATAAGCAGTGTTCATATCCCTCTCTTCCATCGAAGTAGTTTTAGCTTTCTGTTGCAAAAACTTATACCGTGCTTTATCCAATATAGCAAACTGATTAGAGATAGCCTTTTCATAATGCATAAGAGTAGTATCTCTCGGTTGTAGGGCAAGTTGTTTCTGAATATTGTGCAGGGCAGTAACATCAGCGTCTTCACTACCCTCATCAGCGTTGTTGGCATTCTCAGCCTCCAACCTCTCCGCGTCCAGGCGTTTGTAGATAGCGTCAGTCAAAACCCGGATTCATCTCCACCAAGGTGTCACCAGTGAGACGGGAGATCACAAGCTGACCCTCCCTGTAGCCGGCACCAAAAGCCTCATTGGCCTCCATCTCCATGGAAGCGAGCTTAGCCTCAGCCTTCCCCCCCTCAGCCTTCAGAGAGCGTTGAGCTTCTCGGCAGCGGCAAGCTCCCCCTTGACTAGAGTCACCTCATGGGTCGTGGCCTCCAGCTGCTTCCTCAGATTGTCAATCTCAGCTAGGGATCTACTAAGGTCAGCCCCCTGCGCCAATACCTTCTCCTCCGCCGCCAGTAGTGCTTGGCATTGCTCCAAAGCTTGACGGCGCGCACCGGCCGCTTCATCCGGAGCTGCTTTAAGATTAACGTCAGCCTCGGCCAAGGCCTCCTTGAACCTAGAATCGGTCTCTAGGCTCTTCTCCTCAGCCTCGCCTCAGCCTTAGCGCGCCTAAGGTCAACCCCTGGAGGTCGCTCCTCAGGGAGTGAAGGACCGAGCTATCAGGGGCAAGCTTCAGCAAAGAGTGACCTATCTTATGAAGGGCATCAAGCGCCTCAGAAGCCTGGCGGTGGTTGGCGTCAAACAGGGTGCCGAGTGACCGTGAGTCGGCACTAGTAGTATCCCTCGGAGCGTCGGGAACCACATGGTTACCACCAGGCGCCACGTCCCCAACTTCTCCAAAAGTCCTGAAAAAGTCGGAAAGAGTGGGCCTTGAGAGAGAAGGAAGGACAGCTCCTACGGCAGCCTCCACGTCCTTCTGAACCTCCTTGTCAGAAGACACCTCCAGACCCTCGGCCACCTGTAAATTACTGACAAAATCCGACTGCGGCACAACATCACCTAGAGGTACTCCAACCGGCGAAGCGTCCATTTCTAGGTCGATCACCTGCTCCTTAGTCACTGAAGGCAGGGACGCCTGAGCCACCGTGACCACAGGGTTAGGCTCCCGAGGCGAAGCCACTGCCTCGAAGCTCTCCCGTGTCTCCTCAGGACCGGTTCGACTAATCAACGTGGTTGCCTCATCTCCAGAATGGGCCGAACTACTAGTAGTCGGACGTTTTGATGGTACCACATTGAGGGTGGGCTGTTTCCTCTTGGACTTTGCGGCTTTGACTTTGGAGTAATGCATGAATGAGGGGCGCTCGACTTCGGGAAGGTCAAGACGGTAGGAAAAAGGGGCAAGCTGGGAATCAACTCCCAAAAGCTGAAGTTCCCCCGGCGACCAGGTGGCAGTTTTGTGGTCACCTACAAGAGATAAACATAGAAGGGCATAAAAAACCAATAGTGGAGCTAAATAGGCAAAGGAATATGAAAGGGTCACCCCCAACTACCTGGGTTGGGAGAGCTACACATTCCCAGTCTCACCAGATACGTATTAGACAAAATCAGGTCAAAAGGGGGAAGCCGGACGACAGGCAGCGCTTTCTCCTCTTTACCAACCCTCTCCACCACCGCCTTGAACAGGTCCCTGATGGTCACTATATCCCGTGCCAAGGACGACTCGTCTAAAAAGGCGCGCCAGCGGGGCCCCACTTCATGGTCCTTCTCCATGTAAGGACGGACCCGATCTTGGAATAAAGTGGGGAAGGGCCAGACCTCGGCGGACCGAACATAGAAGAACCTACCCTTCCAATCATGACAACTGGAGAGATAGTAGGATAAACGGTCACGTAGTTCCCTAGACGACACAACGCCCAGTAACGGGAGGACGCTAAGGATTTCAGGAACATGATGGACCTAAAAGCGTCTACAGTGGGAGGTGGTACCCCTTAAACAAGCAGACACAGCAAAACGAGACAACGTAACGAATGGCCTGAGGAGTTAAATGACCTAGGGCGACATTCATCCTAGCCAGCATCCTACCAATGAAAAAAGGGAGCAGAAACCTCAAGCCAAACTTGAGATCCTCAAGATATAACGCCACCCGTCCCGGCGGAGCGTTGCACGCTGTCTGCCCTTCCTCTGGTAGCTCGTAGGCGTACCCCTCTCCCAAGAGGTACAGAGCTGCCGCTCTGGCCATCAAACCCCCTTCCAATACACTCTGCCGTCAAGCCGACTCGACAACGTTGAGTGGATGTAACACCCCGTGTTTTTGACCCTTTTAGTTATTTCTAATAACGATTAATATTAACAATTCGAGTCTCGACAAATTATTTTAAATAGTAATATTCTATTCTTGTGCCTTTGGAACCTTTCTATTTCACTTCACTGTTTGCAAAACTGAAATTTCTATCGTTATCGCAATTCTGCACGATTTCGTAAAACAGTTCCTATTTTCTTATACGGACTCCGATTGAAGTGTTTCAGAAACCTAACTTTATTATTTTTCCAAGATCTACACAATGGTAATATCAAAATAATTTTGTACTAGACAACTCCTTTGCAACGAAAATGGTCATCCGATTAATCGTTTCTTGACTTTCGATTTCCGTACTTCTTTCTTAACCATCGTGTGACCAAATAAACTCATAAATATCAGCCTAAGGCATTCCAAACCGTCACTTTGAAGTCCTAGCCTTAGAATATGCCTAACTAATCAAAAACACCATTTCTAGTAATGTACTTCTTAAATTATGATTAGCTACTTTGAGTAATTGTCAAATTCTTGTCCACCCTTTGCTCCCCCATCAAAGCCACGACTTGGATGCTTATAACCAGCCCTATTCTCTTCATTTAATCATCCATTAACTCACTTAAACACTCCTTCAAAGATCCATCTAAAAACCAAAGAAAACCATACAAGTTTTCCTAAGTTCTAAGGTGTTTACACCACCATATCTCAAGAGCACATACTCTTTCTTTTCCTTACCTTATACTCTTTATTTTTTTAAGTCTTATTCCTAGTATAATTACTTAATTTACTTTGTTTGTGTGTCCTTCTAACTAATTCATGAGGAGGAGCAAGAGGAAGGGGGCTTCGATCTTAGTATATTCGATTTTATAGTTGATCTGGAGAATTGTTAATAGGTAACCTAACTTTTCTTCGCCCTTAAATCTCGTAGTATATTGTTTAGACTCTAGCTAACATAAAACATCATGTTTAGGATTAAATCATTAGATCGCCAAGTTTAAAGTTAACTATTTGTTGATTTATCACTTAACATTACATGCTGTAAAATGGATTCTGTGATGTATGATGTATGTTCACGATTTTTCTATGTAAGCTATGTTTCGAATTAGCCTTAGGTTACTTCATCAAAGTTGTAGATCTGAATGTCTAGAATATGAGAAAAATATAAAATGTAACTTTTTTTTTTATGAAAATCTGTATTTAATAATGATTTCTTTTGTAAAATGGTACTGTATGATTTTATGTACTGTCTGAGAAAACAATATGTTTCTTGATGTTAAATGTTTTGTTTAGACTTGGAAAAATAATATTATGTTTCTGATGCTGTCTATTATGTGTACGTAAAATTGCATATAAATCCATCATATATATTTTCATTTATAAAATTTGTACTAAAATGGGTCAGATCTGGAAAGAAGATTTTATTTAAGAACATTTATAAATTATTTTAATCTAAATTTCTGGGGATAAGTTGTCTACAAGTATAGGTATCCAAAATAAAAACTTGATTCACTTTTCTGATGTTTAAGTATTTTAAACGATTTAAAATATAGTATTGAAAACTGTACTGTTTTTGTTTTTAAGTTGTTAAAAATAATAAACCTTATTATTTTTGAAAAATGAGTTTATATATGGAAACCTAACTCATAAAAGTATGTTGAGTATGAAAATCGAAAGTTAAAAATAACATTTTAAAAATGACTCGTTTAGTATCCTTAATAATATTATCGATTTCGTTATTACTTAAAGTTATTTTTGTAAAACTCTAATTTTTGAGAAATATGATACATAATAAGGTTAAAAATGATTTTTATAATTATTATAGATTTATTTGATGCTTGAAATATTTTATTAAGTATAAATAAGATTTAAGAGATAAGTATACTTGTACAAATACGAAACCGTATAAAAATATTAAATACGTACACTTGAATAATAAATGTACTAAATACTTGTGCCCAAAAAGTATAGAGTATTAAAAGATGAATAACCCAAAAGTACTAAATTAAACAATGCTTAAATGTACAAAATAACACTTAAACTTTATAATAAGCACTTAAGGACTAATCAGTGACTAAGTCAAAACTAAGGGTGACTAGTCCATCTTGGTCAAACTTTGGTTTTTTAAGTCAACATAGACCAAGTCAAGATAAAATAACCCATCTTAAATAATGTACTTAGAAATAATTGAATTTTAATCAAATCTCAAATAATGAACGTTCAAATAATATATATCAAATAAAACGTTCCAAATTTCTAACATCAAATATGCTTAAGATGATCAGTCAAGTAGGATACACTTAACATAATTATGATGATCGTTTAATAAACCGTTCCTAAATTAGCTTAAGGAACTGTTGTACCTTCGGGTCTGTGGACATGACATAGGTCCACCCCGACGCGGCCACGCGCGGGTTTGGGTAGGCGAATGAATCTCGTGTGAGATGATTCCCGGGTTGAAATTTAAATCGTAGTTAGAGGCGCTACCGAACTTTGTGGGAGTTCGGGCCCATTCAAACTCACTCTATATTTTGGTGGACCGTGCACAAAGTACAGCCCACTTCGATACTAGAGCTTGTGGGGTTCGTCCCTTTGCATTATGATACCGATGCCGAGTTATCGGGTATCGTATATCGAATGACTCTCGTGCGCCAACGGTTTCTTGCATCCGGAAACCGAGGTTATGAGTAAGGGGTGAGGGTACGTGTTGGGAAGCCCACAAAGGACACCCAACCCCGCCCGCACTTAGCGGCCTCTACTAAGATATCGTTCGAGTTTTTAATACGCGCGTTAGTGATTCGGTGGAATGTTATGCAAACAGCATTTTACGATGTATAGAAAATTGAATGGGTTGCTATGTCATTTTAATGCATCTTGATTCACGTCAAAGTGATTTAGCATGTGATGTTCATTTAAATGCTATAAAGGGAAAACATCAAAAATAAAGCTCGTAAATAAATTACAAATCACACGGGCGGAAATACAACCCGGAATTCACAATGTAACAAGCGATATTATAATAATTGAATTAGTAACGGTAAAATAGGTAGGTTGGAATGATAATGCGGCACATGGTTTTGAAAGATAAGCACGTGATAGTCTTGACACGTGTTGACTAAAAGTCGTGAAAATGGTTTGATTAGGTTTACGGTATTTAGAAGGCTAATGGTTAAGCATGATGGAGGCCACTCGACCGAGTCATGGGAGTGACTCGATTGAGTGCCCTTCGTGAGGACCCGCTGCCCAGTTTTAGGGGTGCCACTCGATCGAGTGAGCTATGGCACTCGATCGAGTGCCCCTGTACAAGGAAGGACTCGTTTTGTTAAAATGACCCATTTTGCAATTTTATTGTTTTGAGTCGAGATGTAATTATACTAAATATAAATATTGTTCGATTTATATTAGTTTAACTCTCGGAGGCCTCACTATACTCGACATTCGGTTATAGAACCGACATCTAGTATTTAGAGCGAATTTTGCAAAATCGAGTTTGATCGGACTAGAACAAATATAGATTCCCTCCGTGTCATAATGTCATAATCAATCCTTTCGGACAGTGTGACAATTAATTCGGCGTCAACGGGTTTCCTTCTAATCCGATTTGTCGATGATTCTTTTAGAATAATGTTTTGAATGAAATGGGGGTCGGACATATTTAACGATGAATCTTCACGATCTATTACGCCCTTAAGTGTTTAGGGCGACGCACCTCGAAGGGCGCCACCTCCAATACAACTTGTAAAGAGATTAAATAGACTTTAGTTGGAATTCATAATTAAACATATTCGATCCAAAAATTCGACCGTCGTCACAAACTTAGGACCTCGGCATTTTAACATCGTAATTTGGCCTTTTAGGCCTACGATCATTAATTTAGCCTCAACGGACGTTGCTCGGATCGTTTTGAAAATAGTTTTTTATGATAAATATACGCAGTATTAATATTATAACAAAATGTAAATGACGATAATTAAATGTTAGATGTTAGTATAATTAATATAAATAATATATGTACAAAAAACGAGAAAGAGAAGGGAGAAGAAGGAATGTCGGGATTTCAAATACACCCTCAACCTACATGATTTTAGTCTCGGAATACGGCTCGTCTAGTAGTGGCAAAGGCACGGGAGCGTCGGGATATGTAGGCAAGTTATGGTGTGTATGGTTTGTAGGGATGGATTTGACGAGTTTTGCTCTCGATCTTTGACGAGTTTTGATCTCGGGATGGATTGTGTATGTATGTGTGTGACTTTGAAGCCAAGTTCAAAGGGATGTATTGTGTAAAGGTTGAATGGGTTTGAAAAGGTGGTAGAAGTTGGTAATGTGTAAATTTGTAAATGTGGTGAAATGAGTTGAGGTGACGGGGTATTTATAGGAAAATACCCCGGTTTAGGGCCACTCGATCGAGTGGTGTAAGTGCACTCAATCGAGTGCCCGGTTCGAGATCAGTTTAGCCAGTTCATAGGCTTACTCGATCGAGTGGGTCAAACCGGTTGAAGAGGATTTAGGAAAGGATCGGATTTGTTATGGCAAGTTGTGATTTGATTTGCTTAGTTGATTTGGTGGTTGTGTCTGGGTTCGCATTATGCATTTGGACGCAGTGTGAGGATGGTTTCGTCTCGGGATTCGACTTTGACCGGGTTTTGACCCAGTCGCTAAAAGACGGTTTTATTTCCGATGACGGTTTTGACCCAAATTAGTCTCATTTTATTGGAAACGGCCTACTGGGCCTGAATTTGAGGTCGGTTTTGTGAGATTTGTACTCTGCTAAAAGCCCATGCCAGATACTATTGATTCTGAGCCCATATTCGAGCGCGTTAAAGCACGTTTACGTCCGATCATCAGGTGTTTTTTGGAAACTGCTATAGACACCTAGTGGCCAAATGTGAGCGTCTACAGGGTTAGTCAGTGTCCTACATGAATCAGTAGTGGACCTTTCCATTGTTCCATTTCTTTGGGCTTTTGTACCTGCGGGACAGTATGCATCCTTCCGGTTATCTGAACTAAGGTCCTACGGGAGTCTGACCGTTCGATACCAAGTGACCCATATGTAGCAACTGTACCTTCGGGACGGTATGCGATCATTCTGGTTATCTGAACCAATGATCCTACTGGAGTATATGTCTCCTGTAGACAATTTGTATCGTAGTATCGTTACGTGTTGGGCAATTTTATGCCGAGGTTTAGAGATCGACGTGACGGGAGATTGCTCGGAGAGCTTTTGCTATAAGAGTACGGACAGCACATCCTGTAGCTGCGTGTAGATTGATTGTCGTTAGAGTAGTAGTCACCGGCTATCACTGAGGACCTACGGAAGTCCTGTAGCTGATGGGACAGCACATCCTGTAGCTGCATGTATTTGATAAGGGCCTGATCAGCTCTACTCTCTTTCTGATATCTTGGCACTTTTATTCACGATTGTGTACGTGATTCTTTTCCCTGCTTCTGCGTGTTGTCAGAGGGCCTCGAGATGGTGTGGGTAGGCTTCTGCGAGTTGTCGTCTACATCATCAACAATCTGTTCTCCCCCACAATTAGAGTTCTAAATCAAATCATAGCTGTTATTTGATCCTATTGAGCACTAGGGGCGAGATGTAAACCTCCTAGTATCGATATGATTGACGGGATTGGTGTTCCCATCCGCACTTTTGGTGAGATGCAAGCGTTAAGTGTGCATGAGGCATTAGTAATCACGTCTCGTACATTATGTGAAAGAAAACCATTGTTTTTTAAAGTAAATGACTACAATTTTCTAAATCACATGTGTTAGTATGCTTCGTTACTGTTCTATACTCTTATGACTAATGATGTGATTGAAATGCTTGATAATGGGAAGTGTTGATTTGTTATATGTCCTGCCTGAATATTGATTATGATTGATATTATGTTTTATCTGATTTGTATTATGTATGTCTTACTCTATTTTCACATGACACTTCTATGAATCCATGATCCATGCTTTACTGTATTCTATTCACATGATACTCATATGATGTATGAATTACTTTATTCTATATAACCTACATGTCTTATATATTTAAATTGATTCGCATGTTAACTGAAATCACTTCATTTGTATCTCACATTGTATACATGTCGATTTGTAATGTGACATGCCTGCTTATCTGTTAATTAGATAACCTAAACGTTATACTACATTGATTATTCGGGGCCGTGTTATAAGGACGGTTAGGTTACTCCCATTAAGTGGGATATGTATATTTAAATATGCATTCAGGTTGACGAACCCTCGAGACTGAACATGGGGGCATGCATGAGTGCAAGAGATACAGTGTAGCAAATGAGAGTGTCAAACTATAAATCTTGTAACACAAATTTTGTCAGACTATTGTATTTAGAAATTTGTAATTCGGTATTCAGTTGTTGTATTTTAACAAACGGTTCATTTATCGGTAAAAGACTCACTTGAGTCGACGATTTATAATTTTTACCCCTTTTTATGACTTAATTATTTTCTGCCTTGATAATTAATGTCATTGGAAGAACCGGGTTGTTATAGTGGAGGTGGTTGGATCTCCGGAGGTGCCTCAGGAGTCGTCTTACGGCTCCCCCACCTGGGACGTTGAGGAGAGGGCTCACTCGTGTCGTCATCCTGCGGATGAGAAGACGAAGCCCCAACTTCCCCTTTCCCAGCCAGCACCTTCTCCACGATAAAGCACTCCGAGGAAGAAGGAAGAATGACGCAAAGAGGAACCGGAGATAGCACGTCGTTAGCCGGCTCTCCCGCCGACGAGCCGGGCGCCGCCTCCCCTTTAGAAGAAGGAACCCCTTCCTCAAAACGGATAGTCTGACGGCGAGTAGACATAATGGGAGGGGGCAAAAAGAAGAAGGAAACGAAGAAAGAGGGTTCAAGGAAGAAGAACTAACCTAAGGAAGGCCGGCGATAGGACAATAGCCGGCTGACGGAAAAAGCTCGAAAGCAGCCGGTGAGACAGAAGAAGAGAGCGAAAGACTGATGAAGCAGAAAAAGGAGAGATAGGGAAGTTTTGGTAAAGGAAAAAGGGCAATGATGGGAGGAAGCACCTATTTATAAACAAAGAGGTGCTAGCCTAGGGCCTACCAACCTCCTGCCAAATGTCAATCACAGAAGTCAAAAGGACAAGCATGGAAAACTGCAATAAGCGTGCATGGGAAGTTGCGAGATGCAGGGGAAACAAAAGCGCGCAATAAATTCAAATTAAAAAGCATTTTCATTAACTTGGGGGCTCAAGGCAAGGCATACACTAAAGAGCAGACGCTAAAAGGCTATACGGAGGCCGGGACCCCGTACAAACACCCGGCAATCGAAAAGAAAAAGTTACCACTATTAAAGTTATAGGGCACAAAGCCACCTGGAAAACTAACCACTAAGACGACTGACTACCGTCACCAAAATAAGGCCACTATGGCCGCCATAAAATAAAATGTCTTGCCATCCCCCTACGCCCAAAACGTTGCCTCCACCAGCAAAATGAGGCGCGATTACACCACGCCCAATAAATGCTCAACTACCGGGAAGATGACGTCCATACACCACCCAGTAGGCGTAAGCAAATTGCTTCCAAAGAGCCTCCTCGTCTGAGTCATCCCTGGTGACGGAAGACGGAGAGCGAGGGGCAGGTGGGCTCGCTGGGCTCATTGGCGAAGTGGGGCCAGACAAGTAGGGAGGAGAAGAGGCCCTACGGGTGGGAAAAGGTAACCATCATATTCGTCCTCCGACTCAAAGAAACAGTAGTCGCTGTGAACGTGAGGACGACGGGACCCTCGTCGGGCAAAGCCGGCGAACTGACGATTGGCATGAACCGGCCGACCGTCACCTCTTGCCTGGCCAGCAGGGCAAGCGCGACATCTAATGGGTGTCCTTGATGAAGAAGGACGATTAGAGATGCTGGAACGGGGGCGAGGACGCCTCACCCTATTAGGAGGACTAGCCAGTACATTCGAAGAGCTGGCGTCGGACATATTGAAGAGAGAGAAAATCAAAGAGTAAGAGAGAAGTTGGGAAATAGAAATGAGCCAAAATGGCAAAGATTTCCTCCCATTTTATAAGCCAAAGAGGAACATTAATGATCCTCAACCACCCTAGGCATAATGATTACATAGGAGAATCCCCATTGGGCAAGGAAAATTTTGCACATTCCCAATGAAGATGATGAGGGGACAACCCCTGAAATTCGCCCATCTAGGGGATGCAGCCAGAAAGAGCCGCCGAATAACCCTGATGGCAGGACATCGACCTCATACCAACGGTAGGGCAATTGATGGGGGGCTCATTCCAGCCGACTAGCTTCAGGAGGCCGACACCCCCTATCATTTCCTCGTCGGCCGACAAAGGATTCCATTGCCAGAAGACTTGCCAGGAAACCTTGTCGGCCATCAATGTCAAGACGACAAGCTCGCCATCCAGAAGACCTCGAGCCCATAAATAGGAGTCCATCTGCCACCAACAAGGGGGTCACAACATTGAGCCACAAAAAATCACTTATCTTACTAGAATTAAGGTAAAAACCTAGCCTTAGTCTAAAGATCATCCAAAAAACTATTACTGACTTAAGCGTCGGAAAGGCAACCTCGGACAACCTCCGAGGCCCTTGTGTGTTGCTTGTGCAGATTCCAAACGACACAGGTCTAGAAATACCCGGCCGACGAATACCAGCTGGGAAGGAAGATAGTTTGTATCCCAAACAATTATATTGGAGTTTAAAATGTTATGTAAATATGTAATTTTATTTTATATATGCAGTATTTATTTACATTCTTACCTTGGTGCACGAATTTGAGCACCAACATCGTATGCAGCGCAATATTCTTTTGAGCAGTACCATAAACCGTCTTTAATTCCAGCCCTCGACTTGCATACTTCGCATGAGTTATAATACAAATTATATGATTTGTCAATCTCCGTTATGTATGCTAGTGTGACATAAGTCCCTGCCTAAATTTTTTCATAATTAAAGGAAAATAAGCCTAGCATGCGATACTGCTTGAATACTAATGATTGTTTTTTTCAACAAACTTGAACACTACCTTGACCAAAGATAAAATTTTAGCAAGAGATTTTGAATTTCCACTCAGGAGGTCTTTCGATCTAAACTCAACCAATCCTCTGTTGGTCGTTGGTATTTTTGGAATTCTGCATATAATAGTATACGTAAGTGTTAGTGTTATATGCAAAATTATATATATATATAAACCGTGTCTGCTGGTTAGTGTAATTTGAATAAACCTGGTTTTTTACTCTTTCACTTAAGCTATATTTGGGTTAACATGTATCTTTGTTGCATCGGTAGTGTTAATTTTGATTTCTCCATCATGCACGAACCTTTACACACATTGTAAAACCATCATTGGTTTCTCCGTTTACATGTGTACCCTAATAGCCAGAATTGTAAATGCTCCCCACTATTTACGTTTTTTAATTAAAATGTTATTTGTTATATAATATGAAATTTTAATTGAATTAGACTAACATACTTACCTATAATCCTCAATGAAAAGTCTTGTTCTTTTGGTATCTTTAGCGTCCATGATTAAATCATAATATTCAACATCCGCAATCACATCTAACACATTTTGAAATGTTAATTTTTATTGTATATATAGAGTATTTATAGAAATTTTGAATAATCTAGGAAGTTTAAGATGTACCTATGAAGAATCTTCCACCAAGGTTATTGCCTATGATATCGTCGAAGCTCACTAAATTGAGGCCATGGTGGGGCAAATCTTCATCGTTGATTTATTCCGCTGTTGATGTTGTTCCTAATTTTACACGACATGGATGTGGTGTTGCCATGTCGTAACCATTGTTGAGCAATATTTGGAATCTTTTTATCTTGTAACATTTTCCTTCTTCAATCTTCCTTTCAAAATTTTGAATTAATGCACTTGATGCAGTTAGTTTGATCACATCACCCTACAAAAAGAAAATCAGTCAAAATATTGAAATTGTTAGAGTATTAAATAAGAAAAAAAATGTTTGTTTTCTTCATTGCCTTTGTACCCACCATTAGAAACTCAAGAGATATGTAATCTTCTTTTCCTTTGTTGTTGAAGTTTTCTTTTTTCCATTTTCACACAACTCTTCCTCTTAAATGAGCTCTAAATAATCCTCTTTTCAGCTTACTTACTAATATTTCATTTGTTTCTAATTCCATTTTTGGGTTTTCAATTATTTATTTACTTGATTTCTCATGTTGCTATTTATACTATTAAGTTGGCAACCACAATTAGGCGGTTGTAGGTAGTCTTTGAATTAGAGATTAAGCTTAGTGGGTGGTTGTTTTTTTAATTTTGTTTTTATTGTTTATTTTTTATTAGTATGGTCTGTGTTTGTTTAATTTTTAGAGTAGTGTTTAATTTCGTTGTTTTTTTTAATAGTATGGTCTGAATGTTTCATATTCTGAAAGTATACAGTAAGTTAAATTTTTTGTTTCTGAAAATTTCATAATCTAAAGTAAAACCGTATGTAGGTCATAGATCAAAATTGATTGCAATGTGACATTTAGTATACAACTGGTGGTGAGACTATATATTTTTTATAGTGATTTATTATTCAATTGTTTGTGAAGAATAATATCATTACTTATGTATCTTTTTAATTATCGTGGCAAGATAACATTCTTGAATTGTCGAGTGGGCTTTGAGGACAATAGTCATTTGCAATTGGAAGAAGTCACCTAACATTTTTATTTTAGTTATTATTACGTTGTAAAATTAATTTTTTATTTGGTGTATGGGGTTGTAATAATTAAATTATTGTCTATTTGAATCTCTATTTTAATCAGCATATGAGATTTGTAAAAATTGTATTATTATTGTCAATTCAATTATTGTACTAATTAATTTTATTTTGATTTTTTGGTTAACATAATTGGTTTGATCTAATCATAGTTAATTTAGTTGATTAATAGTTAAGTTAATGTTTGCATCTAATACAACTAATATATATTCCCCAAATATTTGTGGGGTTGACACATCAGCTTTAAAATGTGAGGTTAATTGTGGTGCCTTTAAAAGACATTACTTTATTAAAGTAGGGATGTTTAGTTACAAACAACTCCTTATAATAAACTGGGAAAGCATCCTGAATTGCCTTAATATCCTGATGCTAAACCCCTTTATGGTGTTTAATCTGCTCCACCATATTCCTTACTCTTCTAGCTTTGATGGAGTCATGAAAGAATGCAGAATTACTATCTTCTTCCTACAACTATTGAGCTTTGGTCCTTTTTATCAAAAAACTAGTCCTTATCTGGTCTTTCTCTTTAAAACATTGACGTGCTAAATGTTCAGCTGCTACCAAATCCTAATCACCAATATTTTGAATAATCTTCCTCTGAATATCTAGTAATTGAACTTCAGCAATATCTGCTTGTTGTTCAATACTAGAAAAATGTTGCCTGTTGCCACTTGGAACATGGGTGTGCCTGATACTGGCACACACCATGACTCCTAAACAATTGATTCCATGTAAGGGGCCATGCTCCACATGTTAAAATACTTAAAGCTTCTTTTCCTTTCCCGTTGCACCTTATTTTGAGCCATAATACATGGTGTATGATCAAAGTATCCTTCTGGTAAGAAGTTAGCTCTGTGATCACGATACATCTGCAGCCATTCTTGGTTTACTACCACTATATCAAGCCTAGAGTATACCCTATCCCCTGGAGGTTGCTTGTTATTCCAAGTATAAAAAGCCCCAAGCGCTGGACAATCCAGAAAATCACATCTGCTAATACAGTCCTGAAAAGGAATTGCTTCAGCAGCTTTAAAGCCTCATCCCAATCTCTCCTCCGGAACCAGCACCCAGTTAAAATCTCCACAGACTATCCAAGGGCCATTATTGAAACCCGCACTCATCACTTTATTATAATTCTGTGCCTTGACTTTAGTTTCTAATAAACCAAACAGGCCTACTTTATTAGCATTAAGTACTTTATATACATCATTCTGCTTTGCCACCCTATTAATTCCTCTCACATTCCAGAAACCCATCTTCATGGATAATTGGTTGTAGAGGGGTCTCCATTTCTTGCACTACCCTTCTTCTCACTACGGTTAAGGGCATTTACATAAGAGTTTTCCCCCACCCATATTCCTTGTGAGCGCTAAGGAAAATTGTATTCACTGGGTGTTAATTCAAGTCTGAAAGACATTGACAACTTAACGCTAAATCCCCATTGCCAACTATCATCTCTATCCAAAAATATTCTTTTGAATCATGGTGGGGATTGTTGGATAATTATCCCACACTGCCAATTTAGTGTCTTAGTTGTATGCTTCAAAAGAAACTCTCTTGATTTTGTCCCACATTCAGAAAATAAGGAGTTTGGGATGTATCCCACCTTGACTTAGTTGGCTTGCTTTTAGTTTTCCTTGTTGATGTTATCCCACATGGAAAAAATAGGAGGAAGGCATTATGTTTATAAGCTTCCTTATTCCTTGATAGATTACTTATAGTAAAGTGGGCCTTTTATGAGGTAGGGAGGTGGGAAGGGGTGGGTTTGGCCTCAAACCACACACGTGTCGGTCGCCCGCCTCGCCTCTTCTTGGGCTTCAGTAGAGCACCTGCGGCGCAAGCTTCATCCCACTTTCACATACAAGTCTTCTTTTTTGAGTTCAAAGGATTTCCTGGCACAAGTCTCAAGGAATTCTAGATCCTTCTTCATCGATCAATGTGGGAGGATGCATCTGATCAATACTATGCACCTACCTTCTCGTTTTTTGTTGTCTCCATTGAATGGAGCTTTGTTTTCTCCGTCAACAATGCTATATATACCCCATCTCATAACCAGTTTGAACACACAACAATCAACTCTTCTCTTCTCATCTATAATTCTCTCTGCAATATTTCTGATCCAATAATTCTGAAGTTACTTGACAACGTTCTTAGTGGTGTTCAATTTGCAGCTCCGTCTACACAGAAGCTTCAAAGGTTGTGTACTCTTGGGGGTCGATTGTCATGGAAAATTGTGTGTAGTGACGGGGCAAATTCGACTTTAGGACAGTGACTTTGTCACACCACAACAACTAAGCTCATTCCTTCTATTTTACTAGTCTATTGCCAACATCAAGATTATATAAGGGATTACTTCGAAAATTACATCAAGATGAAGGATTAGTCCTCCATTAGAGATTGGATCTAAAATTGATTAAAGATGAAAACCCTAAAATCTTCTTCAAAGCCTCCTTATTATGTTTCTGAAAATCTAAAGTATATATAGGTACGCCCAAATTACAAAACGTAAATAATAGGCTTAGTCTAATAAGGTGAATTAAGCAAAATATTGACTCAGATCGGGACCACGGGCTACGACAGAATAGGGCAGCACAAGCTGCGGCCTTCAACTATTGCAGGCTTCACTTCTTTCTCTTCAGCTTTTGCCTTCAATTATGAGCTTCTTATTTAATTAATAAATAGGCGTCCTCGACTTTTATCATATGTGTTGACTCTTGGATTCTTCAATCACGCTCTCTCTTGGTCTTCGTGCCTCGGGGACGTCTCTTGAGCTCCAAATGTAGCTTGTTTCCTTCGTTTCCTCAAGGATTCGACCCAAACTCTCATCCAAATGAGTACACATCACAAATAAGGCCTACAAACCTCGACATACCACAATTTAACAAATCTCGAGCCATGAACGCAAAACACGCTAATTCGAGTCATAGGATACTAAAAATACCACGATATGAGCCTTATTATCGTGGTACGAAACACCCTTGTTAGTGGGAGTTAAATATAAAAGAATTATTATGTGAATGTGTTAGAAACTGCTGTGAATATAAGTAAATAATGACAGTAAAAAATTTTAAAAATTGAATGGGAAGAAAATAGACGAACAAAAAACGGAAAGAAAATAGGAAGAAAATAGAAAAAAGGATAGAGGTATATGTAAAAATATTTTATGATATAATAATATTACGGGATATGTATTATATCTTCCCTATTATTATGACAATATTTCTTCCCTATAATTGTAGTCTTATTGGAAATCAGGTCCTTATAGAGATATGCTATCACAATAAATAAGGAGTCTTCCCATATTTACTCAACCTTGATGGAAGGTTGAGATTACAATAAACTAAAACCCTAATAGAAAACTGGTTCTCTCTCTGCCTATATAATGGAGTCTTCCCCATCAAAAACTCTAAAACCATAATGATTAAGTTCAAATAACACTTATTACGTTGTTGTACAAGAGAGAGAAACCTTACCTATTATTTATGAAATATTATTATTATTATTATTATTATTATTATTATTATTATTATTATTATTATTATTATTATTTTTAATGTATTTTTTTTGCAAGAAAGTTAATCTCTTTATTCATTCATATAGGGCAAATTCAAGAGATGATCTTACAAAGATATATCCTTTACTTTGGAAAAGCTTCCTAACAAGACTCCTCTTACTAACCAAGAGTGTAACTAATTCAATCTAGCTCTAACCTCCATTTTGATCTTTTCAAGCCTTTGTTCAACACTTTTTTCAACCTCATCAAAAAATCTTGTGATTCCTCTCCTCCCATATGTTATAGACAGTAGAACATAATGCTATCTTGTACTCCAACTTTAATTTGGACTGATAGCAAAGCCTTCGAAGCTCCTTCTTTAGGTCCAGCTGATTTGGAGTGACCTGTAACCATTGCTGAACTGCAAGCCTGAGTTGCCTTGAGTATTCACAGTGGAAGAACAAGTGACTATGGGACTCCATCTCCATTTTACAGAGTACGTACACATCTATTCATGATGGTGGGATTCGTCGTGGGTCCTACCTTCAATAAACAACCAACTAGTCCTAGTGGGTAGCTAGGGTAAGTCGGGTTCGTATCCACGGAGACGGTATTGTAAGGTTTAGACTATGTCCACCTAAAACGAGACTAGGATACCAAAACAACACAAAGAAGACAATAAATGGTAAACTATGATGGTTAGAGATGAAGGAACTAGACTAATGATGAACTAGGCTAAAACAATGCTTAAATGAAATAATTAAAGACTAACTAAACAATGGAACTAAAGGAATGATAACTAACTAAGAGGATGAAATCAAAGATGGAAAGGAAGTGGGGTAGGTCGGGTTCATAAGTGTAGATGGATAATTGGGTGATCAAGGGTATAGGTGTCTCCTAGTTGCTAGAGTCGGTCCGGGCTCTCGCTACGTAGACCGATGTCAAGGTAGGTCCGGGCTCTCGCTACGTAGACCAATGTCCGCACTTTCATGACAAAGACAATACCTTAACACAATCACATACTAGACAAGCAATGAGAAGATGAGCACAAGTATGGGAAGCATTGGCCACTACTACTCACACAAGCAATTCAACAAACACATAGAGTGCCCAATATGTGACTAACAACAAAGATTCACCCTTTTCCCTTAATCAACCCTAATCATCCATAATCTACCCCTAATCCCCCTACTAACCCCACAAGGAGACTACTCACTCATAATGAAGAGGAAACAAACAATAACAAGAGGAAACAACATCACAAACCAAACATCCATAATGGAGAACAAGAACAATAACAATCAACAAGATATAAAGATTCAAACTTGATTAAATAAACAAGAATAAGAGTAGAGAAGATTATACCAACAACAAGAAGAAGAAAAAGATGCAATCTTATATAAATAAGAACCCAAATCAACTCCAAGGATGTCAAGCTTGGAGAAATCTTCAAGAATCCTCTTAATACAAGATTAACTAAACTAGATTAACTAAAGATTAAAGGAAGATTAAACTAATTAGAGGAGCACTAAATCTAGGGTTTATAAGTTGTAGAGAGGCTTAAGAGAGTCTAATGTAATGTAGGATACATAAACAATACAAGAGGGGAGTATTTATATGGGTACAAGAATGAAGGAGGAAGAGTAAAGAAGTCACGCGTAGCAGCTCTGTGGTCCCGACCGGGACGGATCGGTCCCCACCGGGACTGGATCATCCCGACCGGGACGGGCTGGTCCCGACCGGGACGGACCCATGTCAGTAGGCGTGTCTTTTGTGCACCTCAACCGGGACCGGTTGAGGCCATCCCGACCCGGTTGAGCCTTTTAGGCCTCCTTTAAGCTCCTTTTGGTCCCTCCTTTCCTCTCATGGGCTTCTCAGCGATTCTCGAGACTCGGGCTCGAGTCTCGGAGGCTCGGGATTGGGTCCCAAGGTCTCGGGGTCGAATCCAAGGCACCGAGTGATCGTTCCTTCACTTCGTTGGCTCCAAAAAGTGTATGTATCGAGTCGGATTTGCTCCAACTCTTCACAAATGGTCTCGGGGACCTGAAACGAACTAAAGGAAACATAAGTAGCCCATAAACCGCTCCCAAGGAGCGATTCCACAAGGAAAATGGGACCAAAACACAGTAAAATAGGCACTACAAACTACACTTATCAACTCCCCCACACTTAACCCTTACTCGCCCTCGAGTAAGCACAAACTAACTACTAGACTAGCCGAGTGGGTATTAGCGCACCCTACGCCCTTTCAACTCACGCGAGTGCACTTAGAGAAAAAGTGCACTCCGCAAGGCAAGTAAGGTCTTGCGACAAAACTATGGATGCAACCGGACACAAGACACAAAGATAAACAAGCACACAAACAAACAAACAAACACAAGGTTGCACCCAAAGAATAACAAATACCGCTTCCCTCAACGAAGCGGTGAAAAGACACCGGCTTAGGACTCAAGGCAAGTGACAACGTTCTCAAGCTAGCAATATAAACCAAGGTGAACTAAACCCTAATAGTATGACGATAAAGTAACAAAAACGTTGGTAACTTACCTAGATTCCTCCTAACCTTCTAAGAACGTACTACGGGACGATCGGCGGAGTGGAAAAGGGATGAACCACGGTGCTAGTCGACACTGTAGGTAAGTGAGACCCCGCCCCCTTTAGCGATGAGCCAAGAGGGTCGTCCCATGCTCGAAACCGCCCAACTAGTCCAAGTAAAAAGGGTGGAAAATATTGCAATATGAGGGAAGACCGACCATTACCGCTATCATCCTTCCTAGGGACTCGGTCCTTTGGTAGGCTCTTCACGGCAATAGTCGGTAAAAGGCTTATTTTTGTGGGGTTGAGATCTTTTTGTGAGATGATTTTCTTTTTGGCATTTTTCTTTCTTTTGCATTTTTGCTTTGTTTTGTTATGCCATTTCTTTTTCTTCTTTTCTATTTTCTTTTTGGCTTATTATGCCTTTTCTTTTTCTTCAATCTTTTCTTTCTTTTCTTTGCCCTTTTGGCTTGATTTGGCTTGTAAGCATTTCTTTGTGTAACAAGAAAGAGAGAATTCAACAAGTTGCAATTTATTGTGTGGATATGTGTAGGAGGTAGGGGAATGGGTGAGTCGGGGAGCATCCTTCCCTTCAAACCCACAAAAAGGTGGAAGACTTGGACTAATCAAACAATTTCAAACATGGTCACCTAAGAGACGGGACTCGGCAACCAAGGCCTTTTCACACCGTGGGTGGTCATAATGGTCAAAATGCAAATCCCGTAGTAAATCCCTAGTAAGCTAGGTGGACTCAAGGTAAAGGACCAACGAAATCATTGATTTAGGGTCATTCTACTAGACTAAAGTCCAAGACTCGATTTAAATCACTAGAAAGGGAAAGTAAACACTCGCACACTAGCCTCTAAACCGGGTTTTCGAAAACCTTTTACACACATGACACAACTACACACACAAAACAAAGACACGATGAAAATGAAAGAAAAAGAGACAAAAGATAACAAAACAAAACAAGGAGAAACAAACACATAAACAACACAAACACCACCCCGAACTTCCAAACAAGCGTCCAAATCAACCACAAACTTTACAAAGCTCCACCCGAGCACACAACATCACAAACCTTCTCCAAACTTCACAAGAAATAAAGAGGGAAAAGGGATAGAAGATGTTACCGGATGTCTTGAAAGCTTTCCAAAACTATCGGTGATTAAGCAACCTATAAGGAAAAGGGAGGCACAACACACACAACAAAACAAGTATACGACACAAAGACATAAAAAGGAAAACACACAAAAGAAAATCTTTTTGATTTTTGTGAAATTTTTTCAAATTTTTAGGGATTTTTAAGATTTTTTCGAAAAAACTAAGAAAATAAAACTAGCTATGCTAGAATATCGCTCCCCCACACTTAAATCGAGCAATGTCCTCATGCTCGATCGTAGTGTGTGGAGACACAAAAGAAAAGAAAAGAAATTACGAAAATAAAGCTAAAAATCAAAAATGAAGATGAAGAAAAGGTAGAATGTGTCCGGCCGGGGTGTAGTCAAGTCACCATGGGCCGAGACGAGAAAACATATGGATGAGGGAAGAATATAAAAAGAAAGAAATAAAAGGAAATGGGAGGGGAGGGCTAGGTGTAATCAAGTCACCTAGCCCGGATTCCGCCCAAATCCGACAAATTCCTAAAAAAGCGTGAAAATCTTGTAAATTTGGATTTTTCGATTGACTCTCGACGTAGTCACATCATCTAGAATCGGGAGCAACGATACTAAGGCCTCGAAGGCCACTAAGACACCATGACTTAAGGGGAAGGGGGCAAACAAGAGAAAACAAGCGACAAAAGACGGAAAAGTAAGGATAGTTACCCAAACCAATCGGCTAGTAACTCACTCGCTCCATCGTCTCAATGATCATTATAGGCACGTTGCTTGTCTTTTTGGTTGCCATCTCGCTTCAAACTTGAGAAGAACTCACGGTAGCGGTAGTAATGGTAGGGGGGTGGATTTGAAGTAGGAGTCGGTGTAAAGTGGGTAGGAAATGAAGTGAGGGTATGAAAATGAAGTATATGGGGCATATGATAAGAGCACGGAGAGATAGGGAGGTTGGGATGGGGTATACAATGGTTGGGTGGACTCAAATGTCGAAGAAGAGGTACAAAGGGGAGTAGGGGACCATCCCGGTCGGGATGGATGGTCCCGGTCGGGATGACATACCCGTCCCGGTCGGGACGCTCCCTTCCCGGTCGGGACGGACCTCCAGTAAGCTCGAAAATATGTACCTCCATCCCAATCGGGACGGCTCCTTCCCGGTCGGGATGCCGTACCCTTCCCGATCGGGAAGCCTCTTCTCGGTCGGGATGGATCATCTTGACCTTCCAGAAACCCAAAAGCTTATTCCAAGCTTTAAAAACTCGATCCTCATGCTTACTATCCAAGCTCTATCATAGCCATTCCTCTCTAGGAATCATCTTCACTTCACCTATCCAACAAAGCTCACATACACATCAAATTCTCTCCCTCACAACGCTCATCAATCAATCCAAATAACAAGAATTTCACAAAACTCAAACTAACTACAAGAAAGAGATATATACAATGAGACGGTTCTTGTGGAATTCCGTCAAACCAAGGGTGGTGCTTTCTTCATTCTTTTTCAACAACACTAACCAATTCCATCTCCATCGAGGGCACGAAGAAACAAGTCGAAGGCCCTAGCAAAGTCTTCAATCAAGCTAGTAATATAATCATCCACATACCAAGGTTCTCCATGACCTTGCATCGACGTTCCCGGGGCATCCCGATCTTCCAAGTTCAATGGCTTGAACTTGTACTTTTGATCCTTCGGGATATACCCAAACGTCCACTTGTACTCATGCGGGCCCAAGGGTGGCTCATCCTTCTCCTTGCTTTTCAACTTGTCATCAAACCCATGATATGGGCACTCATCCTCCTCACTCTCGGAGTCATCGTCTTCAAGTACATAAAAGTAATTCTTCAAGCTTTGTCCCGACTCTCCCCCTAGATCGTTGTCTTTCGTGGCGTGGACCATATTGCATGATTCATCCTTAGTAGGCGAAGTGTTGCCTTGGAGGTCGAACACTATCTTTTCCTTGCCTAACTCAAATGTGATCCTACCGTTCTTCACATCGATCATGGCACCGGCGGTGTGTAGAAATTGGCGCCCAAGGATGATGGGAGTGATGGCATTCTCCGGCATATCGAGCACGATAAAATCGACCGGAATGAAGAACTTCCCAATTCTTACCGGCACATCCTCTAGCATCCCCAATGGTCGGTTGAATGAACTATCGGCCCTTTGGAGTGTAACGGAAGTGCGCTTTAACTCCTTCATCCCGAGTCAGCAACAAATAGAATAAGGAATGATGCTCACACTCGGGCCCAAGTCACATAACGCTTTCTCGATCATGAAATTGCCTATGGTGCAAGGGATCGAGAAACTACCCGGATCCTTCAACTTCGGAAGCGTGGAACCTTGAATAAGCTCGCTCACCACCCTCGTGAACGCTATGGTCTCTTCCTTGTCGACGGATCTCTTCCTAGCTAAGATTTCTCTCATAAATTTTCTATATGCCGGGATTTGGGTAAGTAACTCGGTAAACGGGACACTAACATCCAATTTCTTCACAATGTCTAGGAATTTGTCAAATTGGACATCCACCTTAGTCTTCATTTGCCTTGTTGGGAAAGGCAACTTGATTTGAAACTTGTTTTGCTCAATCGGGGTAGGCTCCTCAAATGACACTTCCCTTTTTCCCTTGTCTTTTCCTTGAAGAGGGGGAAGCTTGTCTTCAATGGGTTTCTCAATCTCCGAAGATGTCTTGACCTAGTGGTTAAGACTAGGTGCTCTGGGACAGTAGGTTCCAGGTTCGAACCCCCCCTCCCCTATATTGTAATGCGACTAAGTGCGCTCTTCGATGAACCAAAAAAAAAAATAAGACTTGCTCCTCCATTGGACTTTCCTTGCTTGAATTGTCTTGAGAGGGGGTGTAACTTCTTGCATTAGTTCTTGCTCACTAGGGGCTAAGGGGGAATCATAAGATATACCACTCCTCGTAGTAATAGCATTTACATGCTCAAATTTCGGTGTTTCGCTTTGAGGAGGTAGTTGCCCCTTTTGTCTTGAAGAGCTTCCCGAAGCAAGTTGAGATATTTGGATCTCAAGCATCTTCGTATGAGCATCTGATAAGTGTGGTTTGTAGTGCCTATTTGTTGTGTTTTCCTTGTGGAATCGCTCCTTGGGAGCGATTCATGGACTTCTTATGCTTCCTTTAGTTCGTTTCAGGTTCCCGAGACCGATTTGGAAGAGTTGGAGCGATTCCGACTCGATACATACACATTTTGGAGCCAACGGAGTAAAGGAACGATGACTCGATGCCTTGGAATCGACCCCGAGGCCTTGGGACCCAATCCCGAGCCTCCGAGACCCGATCCCGAGTCCCGAGAATCGACGAGAAACCCATGAGAAACAAGGAGAGACCAAAAGGTTCATATTGGAGACCTACAAGATTCATCACCGACGGGTATGGCCTCAACCGGTCCCGGTTGAGGTGCACAAAAGAGGAGGCTCCTGTCTGAGGCCCTTCCCGACCGGGAGCAGCTTTTCCCGGATGGGACCAACCCTTCCCGGCCGGGATGAGCCACCTGGCAGCCCGCGCTTGTTTCTTCCTTCTCCCTTCCACTTGTAACCCTATATATACTCTTCCCTTGTTTTGTTAAGCTAATGTTAGACACTTCCCCTTAAACCCTAGACTATTTTAGGTTAGATTAGCTTAGATTAGAGTAGATTAGTCGGTAATTAGTAGTTAATCTTAGTTTAGTACTTGTATTAAGGGAATTATTCAAGATCCATCCAAGATTGACAACCTTGGTGGTTTGTTTTGGGTTTCTCTCATGAATGCAAGTTTCAATCTTTCTTCTTCACTAGTTTGGTACAATCTTCTCTTCCTTTTTACTCTTTATCATGTTTAATCATTCAAGTTTTAATCTTTGATGGTTGTTTATTGTTCTTGCTAGTTTATTTATATATGTTTTGTTGTTTGTGTTGGTTTATCTTGTTCTTGGTAGTTTTTCCTTTAGATATGTTAGAGTAGTGTCTTGCTAGGGTTAGTAGGGTGATTAGGGTGTTAATTGGACGATTAAGGGATTGTTGGAGATGTTGGTGGAAGATTTGGGTTTCCTCTTGGTTTGATGCATATCACATGTTTGTTGAAATGCTTGAATGACTAGTATGTGCATATGCTTGTTTTCCTTGCTTTTCTCTTGTGGGTGATAGTTTGTTTGTGGGTTTGGTTCCCTCACTACGTAGCGAGAGCCCGGTGAGGACGACCCCTAGGTCGGTCTACGTAGCAAGAGCCCGGATGCGACCTAGGCCACTATAGCGCGCTAGTAACCCCGTCTGTCGTGTGTGTCGCCGAGATGGGTTTTAGGTGGAACCTCTAGGTCGGTCTACGTAGCGAGAGCCCAGACCTCACCTAGATTACCCTACTACTCCCTTCACTCTAGTTCTTCCTCGACCATTCCATTACTCCTTTGACCCCGACCTATTCCTAGCCCGTTTTCCTTGTTTGTTTTCTCCGTCTCTTTAGTCATAGTCTTAGCCTTCCGTTCCCCTTCTTATCACCGTAGTTTAGCTTAGTCCGTTGACTTAGTCTATTAATCGGGCGACCTTAGTCTAGACACCTCTTACCGTCCCCGTGGATTCGACCCGACTTACCCTATCTACCCAGTTAGAAGTAGCCGGTTATATTATTGACGGTTGGGACGTGACGAATCCTTACCATCAGCATCTCTTGCTATGTTATCCCTTTGAACATAAGCGAAGAACTCTTGTTGGTTTCTTGCCATTTCTTGAGTACTCCTTTGCATATCCATCATAGATTTTTGTATGTCGAAATCCCGAGGTGGAGATGACAGATTATGCGGAGTATCGGTGAGGGCTAATGGAGTACCATAGTCATGAATAGGAGACCGGCTCCAAGGCTTGCTTTCTTGTCTATGACCTTGAGTTGATTGTTGTTGACGGTTCCCTTGGAACCCATGAGAATTGCCTTGATTAAGGCCTTGATTGTGATTTTGAAACCCTTGGTTGTGGTTTTGTTGTTGTTGGAAGCTTTGGTTTCCTTGGAAACCACCTTGATTGAAGTTCCCTTGTTGGAACCCTTGATTGTTGTTGTGGAAGGCACCTTGGTTATTTTGCTTGAAGTTGTTGAAGGGTCTTGGATTACCCACATAACCTTGATAACCTTGATTGTTGTCCCTTAAGGGAGGTGGAACATAGGGACGAGGTTGCATAGCTTGTTGTTGAGGGACTTGATTGGAAGCTTGGTATTGATTAGAATAGGAGGCACCTTGCTTGAACGCTTGAAAGGCGTTCACTTGCTCAGTACTTCCCCGACAATGCATAGGATCATGACCAACGATTCCACAAGTATCACACATCCCATAATAAGGCAAAGGAGGTGCAAATCCCAAAGCATTCACTTCTTGAATCGATTGATGGTTGGAGGAACTAGTGCCTTGGACTTGGTTGAGGTGGCTTTGGAGCTTCTTGTCAATGGTCTCCATGTGTGTTTTCAATTGAGCTCCAAGGTCAATGCTTAATTGAGTGATAGCATCGACCTCGTGCCTACCTCCTCGATTTGCTTTTCTAGGCCTTGAGCATTGTGAATTATGCACCGCTATCTCTTCGATTCTTGCCCAAGTTTGATCGTCATTGACCTCGGTAAACCTACCATTGGAGCCCATAATAAGTATAGCTCTTGAGTCCTCAGAAAGACCGTTCCAAAATTTTTGGACTAAGAACCATTGTGAAAGTCCATGGTGGGGGTACGATCTCACCAAAGATTTAAACTGCTTCCAAGCCTCATAAAGGCTCTCTTCATCCCGTTGTTGGAAACCGGTGATGGAGACCCTAAGCAAATTTGTCTTCTCCGGAGGGTAAAATTTTTGGTAGAACACCAATGCAAGTTTCTTCCAAGTGTCAATTCCCATGGTTGCCCTATCGAGACTCTTGATCCATTGCTTTGCCTTTCCAATTAATGAGAATGGAAATAATACCCAACGGATTTGATCTTGTGTAACCCCGGTTTGGGAGATAGCATCGCAATAATCGGAGAAGGTCTCCATATGTTGGTGTGGGTCTTCGGTGGGCAAACCACTAAATTGATTTCTCTCCACGAGTTGTATGAATTGTGTCTTTTCCACAAAATTCCCGGTATAAGTATCCGGCAAAGCACTCGGTCCCGGTAAGACATCCTCGGTAAAAGTGGAGTGAGATGAAAACTTCGGCATAATTGGATATAAGGGAGAAGATGGTGGTGTAGACGGTGTTGATGTAGAACTAGACGGGGAACTAGGAGAAGAAGAATTGATAGATGAACCAAAGGGATTTATAAGATCCCTTCGGCCGTCTCTCGAGGTGACTCGTTAATGTCGGATCCTTGAGCTTGCTCTTGATGAGTATTGCTAGTACCCGGTTGAGAGTGTCTAACCCGATCAATCGTCCGTTGGCGAAAGGCTCTAAAGAGTCTCTCCGGCTCTGGATTGAAGAGAAAGAAATCGCCTCCCCTCCTAGGCATACACTACACACTAGAACAAACGTGAGAACACCTAGTGCTTTATGGGCACTAGGCAACGACAATAAACAAGCACAATCGAAAGACAAGGAGAGTAGGAAGCTAAGAAAACAAGACAAAACTATAAAATATGCACAAGAGAAGATAGAAGAGCACAAAGAAGGGTAACTAAGTCTAGCTATACGCAAACCAAGTCTAAACAATGAACCGTCCCCGGCAACGGCGCCAAATTGATGGTGGGATTCGTCGTGGGTCCTACCTTCAATAAACAACCAACTAGTCCTAGTGGGTAGCTAGGGTAAGTCGGGATCGTATCCACGGAGACGGTATTGTAAGGTTTAGACTATGTCCACCTAAAACGAGACTAGGATACCAAAACAACACAAAAAAGACAATAAATGGTAAACTATGATGGTTGGAGATGAAGGAACTAGACTAATGATGAACTAGGCTAAAACAATGCTTAAATGGAATAACTAAAGACTAACTAAACAATGGAATTAAAGGAATGATAACTAACTAAGAGGATGAAATCAAAGATGGAAAGGAAGTGGGGTAGGTCGGGTTCATAAGTGTAGATGGGTAATTGGGTGATCAAGGGTATAGGTGTCTCCTAGTTGCTAGAGTCGGTCCGGGCTCTCGCTACGTAGACCGATGTCAAGGTAGGTCCGGGCTCTCGCTACTTAGACCAATGTCCGCACTTTCGTGACAAAGACAATACCTTAACCCAATCACATACTAGACAAGCAATGAGAAGATGAGCACAAGTATGGGAAGCATTGGCCACTACTACTCACACAAGCAATTCAAAAAACACATAGAGTGCCCAATATGTGACTAACAACAAAGATTCACCCTTTTCCCTTAATCAACCCTAATCATCCATAATCTACCCCTAATCCCCCTACTAACCCCATAAGGAGACTACTCACTCATAATGAACAGGAAACCAACAATAACAAGAGGAAACAACATCACAAACCAAACATTCATAATGGAGAACAAGAACAATAACAATCAACAAGATATGAAGATTCAAACTTGATTAAATAAACAAGAATAAGAGTAGAGAAGATTATACCAACAACAAGAAGAAGAAAAAGATGCAATCTTGTATAAATAAGAACCCAAATCAACTCCAAGGATGTCAAGCTTGGAGAAATCTTCAAGAATCCTCTTAATACAAGATTAACTAAACTAGATTAACTAAAGATTAAAGGAAGATTAAACTAATTATAGGAGCACTAAATCTAGGGTTTATAAGTTGTAGAGAGGCTTAAGAGAGTCTAATGTAATGTAGGATACATAAACAATACAAGAGGGAAGTATTTACATGGGTACAAGAATGAAGGAGGAAGAGTAAAGAAGTCACGCGCAGCAGCTCTGTGGTCCCGACCGGGACGGACCCAGGTCAGTAGGCGTGTCTTTTGTGCACCTCAACCGGGACCGGTTGAGGCCATCCCGACCCGGTTGAGCCTTGTAGGCCTCCTTTAAGCTCCTTTTGGTCTCTCCTTGCCTCTCATGGGTTTCTCATCGATTCTCGGGACTCGGGCTCGGGTCTCGGAGGCTCGGGATTGGGTCCCAAGGTCTCGGGGTCGAATCCAAGGCACCGAGTGATCGTTCCTTCACTTCGTTGGCTCCAAAAAGTGTATGTATCGAGTTGGATTTGCTCCAACTCTTCACAAATGGTCTCGGGGACCTGAAACGAACTAAAGGAAACATAAGTAGCCCATAAAACGCCCCCAAGGAGCGATTCCACAAGGAAAATGGGACCAAAACACAGTAAAATAGGCACTACAAACTACACTTATCAATTCACCATCATAAACCCTCTTGTTTGGAGCTGGTCCAATGTTAGGAGTTTTTGTTGGGCAGCTAGTGAAGTAATGACTTTCTGCCTTGGAAAAATTGCTCGAGCCTGTAGAACTTTCAGAAATTGCATCTTATTGTTCTTACCACGAAACCAATCATACACCTTTCTAGTAGCATATTTACTGCCTGTAGACCAACTGAGCACTAGCTTCCACCTATCTTCAATTGAGCCAGTTCTGTGCATAATTTCATCTTTAACTTGGATAATGCTTCGAATGGCTTCAGAATGCCTGTCCTTGGTAACAAGAGCCCAAAGTGATGTGTTGTGTATCATATAATGCTTCAGCCATTGTATCCAAAGACTGGCCAGTTTCAATTTGCTAGATCCATTTTGCAATAAGCGTTTTGACAAAATACTCAATGTTAGTACTTAGTAGTGGTAGTGGTAGTCTACAGTCTACTCAATCACTCCAACAGTACACAACACACTACATATAAGACGACACAGAAAACCCACAAAACTGCTAAAAATAACTCTTAAATCTTAAATATGTCCTCTTCTTTTCCCCAGTTTTTCTGATAAATGTATCCGTTACTTAATTATTATTATTATTATTATTATTATTATTATTATTATTATTATTATTATTATTATTATTATTATTATTATTATTATTATTATTACTATTATTATTATTATTATTATTATTATTATTATTATTATTGTTATTATTGTTATTATTGTTATTATTATTATTATTGTTATTGTTGTTGTTGTTGTTGTTATTATTATTATTATCATTATTATTATTATTATTATTATTATTATTATTATTATTATTATTATTATTGATGGAGTTAACAAAATACCGCGGGTCGCCCACCCATGAGACCCCGGAATTATTCGCCCCAAGAGCAGGGGAAGGGTTGCCCAGCATGCCCACCCTGCAAAAGACCGCTGAAAATACTCCAAGGCTTGTGCCTGCTCGGCAGGGCCGTGACGCCAGACGAGCAGGGCAATCAAGCTCCCCTGCTTGCTGGTCCTCAGGGTGTCCCGACCCCTAATACGAGCAGGGGAAGCCGAGGGCCCATCCGTCATTTCGCCTAAGGTAAGGGAAAATGGGTGGATGAGGTGAAGCCACTTGTCACTCCCGTATCCACCCATTCTTCCTCTCTCCGCTTCTCTTTCTCTCTCTTGTGGGATGGTATAAATACTCACCCATTTCCCACTTGAGAGGGGGTTGGAATTTTCTCTCTCTAGACTCTCACTCTAAAAACGCCACCTACCTCCTCACGAACTAGGTTCATCAAGGCATTTCACAGACTGACTTAGGCATCGGAGAGGGTTACCTCGGACAACCTCCGAGGCCCTGTGCGTTCACTGTGCAGGGAGCAGGCTCAATCCGCCGGGAAGGTCTGATTGCCGGAGTGGGAGAAAGGAGAGGTTGAAGGAAGTTGGACGAATAATAACTCAACAACATTCTGAACGTAAAACGCGAATCCGAAGTCGGGTTAATTGTTTCCGCACCGGAACAATTGGCGCCGTCTGTGGGGAAAAACGACGGTTGTACCCACGAAATTACCCACAAAATCAACCACTCTCAAACACTAATCAACCAATTAAAACGGTCATGCCTGAAATTTTCGATGCCAGTTCTGGGGCAGGACCAACAAATCCGCCCAACGCTCCCCTATATGGCATGCCGCCAGAGGTAACACCCACCGCCACGATTCCAGGCGTGGGGCGGGCCAGCCTCCAGGGAGCACCGGGTCAAGGGGTAGCTGCCACGGCAGGGCAGAGGGCATACCCAAGGCAAACGCTAAATCTCACCCCTGCTCAGATGATGCAGACTACAGCATTTTTCTCAGCAATGTTGAATCAGAAGTTTACTCCAGATGATCTGGTAGGCAGGGTCGCCACGACCCCCAGGTTGCTCCACTTTGAAAGTGGAGAGGGAACCGGGGGTTCAAAGCGGACCGCCGCTAGAAACATTCAGAGAAAGGCCAGGAAGACAGCTCAGGCGTATGCACAGGTGCAAAGGCGGGTCATAGGAGGCCATCAAGAACCACCTGCGCAGCAAGAGGTATTCTCCATTCACACTACAGAATCCACGGCTGCTCGCGAAAGAAGGGGCTTATCCCAAGACCTGAGGAATCGCATGAAGCATAAGGAGCCAGTGTCCAAATGCCTGGGGGAGAAACAGGAAGATGTGTTCTCCAGGCTGACACTAGTTGAAGAATCGCAGCTTGCACCAGGACTGTCCTAGAGCCTGCAGTTCAGACTTAACAATGGCCAGCCTCTAAGGTCAAGGCACCGTCAGGATGATAACATCGAGCCTGCTCAAAAGAAGCGCTCACGACATCATTCCCCTCCCAGGGACGACGAAGCGATAAGCAGGCGCCCACCTAGGTATCGCTCCCCTGAAAGTAGGAGACCGACCCCTGACAGAAGGGATGACCATGGTCACTACTTTGGCGGGAGCAGGTCGAGGGTGGTAGGTAGGCCAACCAAGACCCCGCTTCACCCTGAGGTGCAGGGACATCCCATCCCAAAAATTAAGATACCCTCTGTTAAATTTGACGGCACGACTGACCCGGAGGACCACTTGGCAGCGTACGAGAGTCATATGGGCATGTATGACGCCGACGACGCGGTTTGGTGCAAGATTTTTCCAACCACCCTGGTGGGCCTGGCCCAAGGTTGGTTTAGAGACCTGCCACAGGGGTCAATCTGCTTCTTCATCGAGTTGGCTGAGGCCTTCCTGGACCAGTATGCTGGAAACAAGAGACGACGTCTCACGCGGTTCGACCTAATAACTCTCAGGCAGAAAAAGGGCGAAACCGTCAGAAAATACTTGAAAGATTTGACCTGTCGTTCCAACAATTAAAAGAAATTGACGATCCGACAGCAGCATACGCGCTGACTAACTCCCTGCTCCCTGGAGAGATGAAAAACCAGATGATCAGGGCCCAGCCAGAAACTCTGGCCAAGGCCAGGAAAATCGCAGAAGGGTTTATGCTGCAGGAAGTGTTCCACAGCCTGCCGAATACCCCCGCAAGCCCTACCAGGCAGCAGGGGGGACCGCAGGGTGGACGCGGCAGGAACGAGTCCGGAAAGCAGAGAACCGAAGAAGGGGATACCCCTAAAAGGAGCGCACAGTCTACCAACCTAGATTCGAAGCTATACAGCCCTCAACAAGTCCAGGGCAGAGATTTTCGAATTAGAAACGGAGACTGCCAAGTGGAACCGTCCGAGCAAACCACGCAGCCCAAAGGGGGACCCCAAGAAGTTTTGTACCTTCCATGATTGCGTAGGCCACACCACTGAGGAGTGCCGCCACCTGAAGGATGAAATCGAAAAACTAATCAAGAATGGCTGGCTGGCCAACTACACAGCAAGGAACAAAACTCAGAAGGAAACACCGGAAAAACCTGAAGGCTCGGCGCAGAACCGCCTGATAATCCATGTGATATCAGGGGATGCAGAGGGCCAAACCAGCAGGAGAAGTCAGAAGAGGCAGATTCGTGAACTAAAGAACCAAATCTGTTACGCTGAAAGAGCAGGAAGCCCGAGGGGTATGACGCCGAGCATCACCCCTGAAGATGCAGGGCGAGTGGTGTATCCCCATAGCGACCCCTTGGTACCATCCCTGGAAATCAGTAACCACATTGTGCGGAGATGCATGGTGGATACCGACGCGTACACGAACCTGCTATATAAGGATGCCTCGATAAAATGGGCCTGGAAAAGAGGCACCTGCGACCTGCCCCTGGATCATTCTATGGGTTCAGCGGGGCAGGTATACTGCCCATGGGAATTATAGACCTGCCTGTGACATTCGGGGTGGGGACCTCTGCCAGAAATACCAGGGCATCGTTTGTTGTGGTAGATGCAAGGTCTGCGTATAATGCCCTGATTGGCAGGGCCACCCTGGATGAGATTGAAGCAGCCGTATCAATCAGAGCGCTCACCGTAGCTTATGTAACGGATTTTGGCATGGAAGGGAAAGTGCACGGAAACCAGGAGTCGGCCAGGCAGTGCTACTCCGTGGCCCTGCAAACTCAAGAAAGTGAAAGAAAAGGAAAGAGAAAAGCTGACAGTTCCCCCAGCAGGGAAGGTGAGATCCCAGTCGGTCATCAGGCGTCCGACCACCTAGAACCTGGGGGGGAGAGCATGCTGGTGGACCTAGAACCAGGGAGGCAGGTCCTCATAGGGGCTAACCTGGAAGAGTCCTACCAGGCTGAACTGATCAAGGTACTAAAGGATAACAAGGATGTGTTCGCTTACTCGGCAGACGAGATGCCAGGGGTCGATCCAGCATATATCGTTCACAGGCTGAACGTAAACGTGGACGCTCGCCCTGTAAAGTAGAAAAAGCAAAATATGTCCGTAGAGAAGGACGTGGCAATTAAAGAAGAAATTGAAAAACTTCTGAAGGCAGATTTTATTGAGGTTTGCGACTACGCAGAGTGGTTAGCGAATGTGGTCATGGTAAAGAAATCCTCGGGCGTATGGAGGATGTGTGTGGACTTTACGAACCTTAACAAGGCCTGCCCGAAGGACTGCTACCCACTCCCCAGGATTGACCAACTGGTAGACGCTACCAGTGGATACTCCATGCTGAGCTTCCTGGACGCCTTTTCAGGATATCATCAGGTGTACTTATGGCAGCCGGACAGGGTGAAGTGTGCCTTCATCACCAGTTCAGGCACCTACATGTACAAAATGATGCCGTTTCGGCTTAAAAACGCAGGGGCCACATACCAGCGCCTGGTCGACAAGGTTTTCGAAAATCAAAAAGGCAGAAACCTAGAAGCTTATGTCGACGACGCTATTGTGAAAAGCAAGGGAGACGATGAACACTTGGCAGACCTGCAAGAGACTTTCTCCTCCCTGCGTGCCTACAAGATGAAACTCAATCCAAAGAAATGCACGTTCAGAGTTCGCTCTGGCAAATTCTTAGGTTTTTTGGTCAGCTCTCGAGGGATAGACGCCAACCCTGAGAAGGTTCAGGCTGTTCTAGATCTTCCTGAACCCAGAACCATAAGGGACAACCAACGTTTGACAGGTAGAATGGCCGCCCTGGCACGCTTCATTGCCAGGTCAGCAGACAAGTCGACTCCATTCTTCAAAGTGTTGAAGGGCAACAAGCAGTTTAAATGGGAGGATGAGCAAAAAGAAGCCTTCGAACAGTTGAAGGAACATTTGAAGAAACTCCCCACCCTGGCGAGGCCAGTAGCAGGGGAGAAACTCTTCCTCTACATTGCTATAACTAATGTGACAGTAAGCGCAGTTATCTTAAGGGAAGAAGCAGGCGCCCAACAGCCTATATACTTTGTAAGTAATGCCCTAGGGCAGTGGAAAAGAACTATCCAATTGTCGAAAAAGCAGCCTACGCGGTTGTCATAGCAGCCAGGAAATTAAGGCCATACTTTGACGCACACCCTGTCGTGGTGCTGACAGACCAACCTTTAGAGAAAGTACTGGAGAAGTTCGAGAAATCGGGCAGGCTGCTAAAATAGGCCATCGAGCTGAGTGGACTAAGAATAACATACCAATCTAGAACAGTCATCAAAGCGCAGGCCCTGACTGATTTCCTAGCAGAATGCTCCCATTCTGAGGAAGACAGCCCGCCTGCCGGTGAATGGGTGGTATACATCGATGGGTCTTCCACAGCTAATGGTGCAGGGGCCGGAGTCGTGTTAACCAGCCCGGAAGGGATTGACTTTGAGCACGCACTCAGATTTGTTTTCCCAGCATCAAACAACGAGGCCGAGTACGAGGCAGTACTCGCAGGCGTTAACTTAGCCAAAGCTGCAGGAGCAGAGCGGATTGTCCTGGCAACAGACTCCCAACTCATCGCCAATCAAATTAACGGGGAATATGAAGCCAGGGATCAGGCAATGGCCGCCTACCTGGAGAAGGTGAAGAGAGAGTTGTCAGGCCTAAAGTCGTACGAAGTCAGGCAGATCCGCCGGTCCCAGAACAACCGAGCGGATGCCCTGTCAAAGCTAGCCAGATCCATCCTGCAAGACATACGGCGGTCGGTTTGGGTACACGTCATCCAGGAAAAATCCACCACCCCCTGCCAGCCAGTCAGCTCTGTTGAGGAGGCAGGGCCTGAGGATTGGATGACCCCAATCATCCGATTCAAAAAATGCGGAGTTTTACCATCTGACCCTGTACAAAAGAGAAAAATACTGGCGAGAGCTGCGTGGTTCATACTGATTGGAGAGGATTTATATAAGAAATCATTCTCATCACCCCTGCTCAAGTGTCTGGGGGCAGGACAGGCTGCAGAGGTCCTAGATGATATCCACTCAGGGATATGTGGTCATCATATAGGAGGAAAATCGTTGGCACACAAAGCCCTGAGGGCAGGAAACTACTGGCCGACCCTTCTGGCCGACGCAAAAGACTTGACTCGGAAGTGCAGAAAATGCCAGCTCTTCGCCCCATCCATCCATGCCCCGGCCCAAGAGCTCAGGCCAATCCTATCCCCCATCCCCTTCGCCCAGGGGGGGATGGATATACTGGGTCCCTTCGCAGTGGCAACCGGGGGCAGGAAATTTTTGATTGTGGCAGTCGACCACTTCACCAAGTGGGTGGAGGCCGAGGCAGTGCCGAACATCACTGAGCCTGCAGTCAGGAAGGTGATATGGAGGAATATCATCACCAGATTCGGCCTACCGAAAATGTTGGTGTTTGATCACGGGAGGCAATTTGATAACGACCCTCTAAGGGTCTGGTTGGAAGGCCATGGCGTCGCAGTTGCCTACTCTGCCGTCTGCCACCCTCAAACCAACGGACAGGCAGAGGCAGCCAACAAACAGATCCTGAACGGTCTCAATAAGATGGTAGATGACCTTAAGGGCAGGTGGGCTGACGAGCTACCAAGCATACTCTGGTCAATCAGGACAACTCGAAAAGAGTCCACGGGTCAGACCCCCTTTGGCCTGGTTTACGGGGCGGAGGCCCTGCTACCCATCGAAGCAAGAATTCCCACCCTGCGATCCCTGCAGTATGATAGAACAGAAAATGAAGTGGCGATGACCGAGGCCCTAGACCTGGTCAGCGATGTAAGGGAGGAGGCTAGCGTTAACATCGCCGCCTACCAGCAGCGGATGAGGAAAGCGTACAACAAGAAGGTACATGAGAGAAGCTTCCAGACAGGCGACCTGGTTCTGAGGAAAACACAGGCTGTAGGAAGGGCGAGAGAGCATGGCAAGCTGAGTGCCAACTAGGAAGGCCCATATCAGGTGACCCGAATTTTGGGGCCAGGCACATATAGAATCGCCAACCTTGAAGGCCAAGAATTGGGTGCACACTGGAATGCCGACACTTTAAAAAAGTACTATGTCTAGCAAGTCTTAAGTAAATTTCATTTTCAGAGAACTGGCGGAGAACGGTCAGAAGAGAATGTGGACGGCTCCGACCATGCTTATGTTAATCTTTTTTAAGAAATGAAAGGAACTTCGAATTCATACTCGTTGTCTGTTCAAACTTGCATTTTCACACACAAACGAGCAGGGGGTAATAGGGGGAGGCCCCCCTGTTGCCAGAACCAGGGAAAATGGACCTCCCAAAAAAAATTCTAAGCCCCTCTGCATACCTCTGGGCAGACAGAGGGCAGGCCCCCTGGACTTCGACCAGAAACCAGGGTCAGGCCGGGCCCCACGCGCCGAACGAACAAGGACTGGGGGCAGGCCTCCCAACCTTGTATAAAAAACGCAAAAGCCTCCCACCCTGCCTCTGGACAGGCAGGGGGCAGGCCCCCTGGACTTCGAACAAGAGGTCAGGGTCAGGCCAGGCTTCGCACACCAAAATTGAACAAGGACTGGAGGCAATTCCCCCTAGCCTTGTATAAAAAACGCAAAAGCCTCCCTCCCTACCTCTGGGCAGGCAGGGGGCAGGCCTCCTGGACTTCAAACAAGAAGCCAGGGTCAGGCCAGGCTTCGCATGCCAAAAATGAAAAGGACTGGGGGCAATCTCCCCAACCTTGTATAAAAAAAACGCAGACCCCCCTCCTGCCTCTAAGTAGGCAGGGGGAAGGCCATATCCTAAGGGAGGCAAAACAAACAGAAATAAGGAAAAGATTTTCATAAACAGATCCATGAAGAAGTAAAATTGTTTAACAAAAGCACCAAAACGAAAATGCAAAGAAACCAAAATATTACAGATAAGCTGGCCACATCTGGGCTCAGCACAAGAGTTAGAGTTTTCATCAGAAAAGCCTAAGCATTAGGAGCACCCTGGCTGGGACTAGCAGTCTCCTCAGGTGGTCTGGCTGCCTGAGCTTTGTTTTTGGCAGAATAAAGGTTCCGGAAAGCATCCTCGTCAAAAACAAGGAACATATCCCTAATTACCTCCATAATAAGTTCCAGGGAGGAGTTGGCTCCATTCTCAAAGCTCATGTCCACCGCAGTTTCAGTCTCCTCCTGGATGGCATCCTTCTCTTTTTGCCATTCACCCTGAGCCTGCTTGAAGTCTGAGTCAGCTTTAGACAGACTCTCCTCCAAATCAGCTGCTTTCCTGATAAAGTGCTCCGTCTCGACTAGGGATATTGTAGCACGCTCCATCGCCAGGCGGATCTCCTTCAGTTCCGCCTCTAACTTGGACGCTTCCCTTACAGCCCTCTCCCCTTGAAGCTTCCACTAATTAGCCTGGCCCTTCGCCTCCTCCAGCTCGCTCCCCTGCTTCGCCAACTTATCCCTCAAGTTGTTGATCAGAATGACATCCCTTTCAACCATAGCCAGACGGTCTAGAGGGGGGACCCCAGGAGTGACAGCCAACTCTTCATCGCTCAGGCGGCTAAGAGCCGCCAGCTCAGCAGAGGCCTGCAACACCTTGGAGGTGCATTGGATGTATTGAATCACCTGGTTGGAGGTAGAGGTTATAGACTTAGTAAGACGATCTGCCAAAACGGCGCCGAAGTCTGAAAGCAGGCCCGACACATCAACACTATCGCCTGCAGTATAGTGAAACTCCGTATTTTCCTCCGAGAAAAGGGTGCCTGGAATGTCACGAGCAGGGCGTTTGGCCTCGGAGATCTCCACGTCAGCCTCCAGGTCAACCATAGGCACAGCCTCTGAAGGTTCCCTATTCCTTTTCCTCCTACGCTCCAAGGGAACACTCTCCCCAGTTTCTTCAGAATCCGCGGGGCGTGACCCCTGGGAAATATGAGTCCCAGCAGGAGAATCACCCTGCCTACAGATAAGAGATGGGGTGGCCTCACAGATAACCTCCGCCTCCCCACCCTGGGCACTAGAGGGAGAAGCTGCCGGCTTTAGTCGTGGAGGAAGAGGGAGTCGTCGACCAGAAAAGAGATCCTTCACAAACCTCATCATATTCTTCTCCCCTTTCTTGAAATTTGAAGGAAGAGTGGCCGGGACGCTTCGAAGCAATGACATACTCTTCGGTCAAACCGAGCCTCTTTATCTGCTTCCTTGTCCAAAGGCGAGAACCAGAGCCTGCAGGGCGAATAAACAACCAGTTAAGAAAGCACAGAGGGATAAAAGTCTCGGGAAAATCATGCCGGTGAAAACCCCTGAACTACCTTCAAGGCCAGGGATCAGGCCCACTGGGAGCAGGTATTCATCTGTGGCTATGAGCTCTGCATGAGGGAGCCAGAAAGCAGGGCCACAAACGCCAGACCTGTCAACAACAACCCCGAACTTCTCGACTAGCTTTCATCTTGCTCAGTTTTACCTCCAGAGCTTTCCCCCCGATGCCCGGATGGTACTCTTCACGAGTTTCCATATGGGTATGAACATGATTCCTAAAGTGCCTGTGAATCCGCCACCCTGAAGCACTATGTACATACAAAAAACTGTTCTTCCAGTCTTTCAGGCTGCTTAAAGCCGGCCAAACTAGAGCATATTTCTTCTGCCTTTGCATGGACCAGTACCTAGGGGAACCATCTCCCCCTGATGAAGACACCATTTGCAGCCCAACCATAAAACGCAAGGCGTCAATGGAAGGCCCCTCCCCATGGAAGATACAGGTCCAGGTGTAGGCTATTAGTGACCTAATTGCCGAAGCAGTCAATTGGGCTATAGCCATATTCATCCTCCTAAAGGTCTCCTCCAAGAAGGGGTGCAGGGGGAATCGCAGACCGAATTCTAGGCTTTTATGATAAACGGCCACACAGCCGTCAGGAGGGCAGCATACTGTATCTTTCTCCCCGGGAACTATAATTGTGTACCCCTCCCCGAAGTGATAAAACTTCTCAATTTCCTCGGCAGCGTCACTCTCTAAAATTAAGTCTCGGTTCTTAGCTTCGGGGTAAGTTTTCAAGGGGATCAGGTACTTGTTTTTGTCCAGGAAGTATGTTCTCCCTCTCTCCCTGGGAATAAGGGGACCAGCAATTGTGAAGGGGTCTACCTCCAGTGCCTCGTCGTCAGAATCGACAACGTCGAAGGGAGCAGGTTCGGGGGAGTTGGCATCCCCTTCCCCCTCAAAGTGGTCCCCCCACCGGGCCTAACCCCGGAAGAGGAGGCTAGGTCAGCTCTACCCCCCTCTCTACCCTCCGTCCTCCAAAACGACGGACCGAATGTAAGAACACGAGCGCGAGACATGTTGATTTATGAAGGAGAAGTATGAGGAAAGAAAAGACGGAGATTTAGAGTAAGATTCTAACCTAGAACGATGACCGTCGCTTGAAAATCCGAAGGTAAGCGCTCCTCAGTCTTATAAAATTCTCATCAGCAAAGAGAGTGAAGAAATATGAAGAAGGGTTTAAGTTTCGAAGGAATGTGAAAGAGGGAAATAGGGGGAGGAGAAAGGCTTATATAGGCCCAGGCAACTTAAAGGTCGTCCCTCTTGCAGAAACCTCCCCATAAAACTGCCCCACGTGTCACATTTTAAACAACCAACTGTCCACCTCTTTCCAAGAAGAGCCTCGGGAAGGCAAAAAGGCGTTAAAGAATTAACCCCTCAGTGACGTCATCCCCTTTAAAAAAAAAAAACAAACGAAAATAATAAGCCGCCTGATTTTTCATTAATTTGAAAAAAGAGCCCAAAAATAGGCAAGTTACATTCTAGACATGCAAATAAAAGTACAAGGGCCTGATTTCTGCCCCAGTTAACTAGCCTGCAAATCCAGAGCATGCCTAATCATCATCAGGGCCCGGGGAGTAATTCCCAGGGCTGTAGTCATCCAGAGGAGACCCCCAGTCCCAGTCATCAGAGCTCTTGAAGGGATCAGTAGGGAGGTCGTCGTCGACACCGCCTGAAGAATAGCCCTGACCCTCGCTATCCTCGGAGTCACGGCTGCTTGTGTCCCAGTCATGACCAAAGGGGACAGTTCTAGCGTCATCAGGGAGTTCACGACCCATCTTCCTCCCCAAGGGGGAGGAAAGGCCTGACTCTGGGGAGGAGGTAAGCTCAGGGCAGTTTGGGACAAACTGCTCTGGATGTAGCCACGAAAAGCAGTTATGGCAACCCCTGTCATAACACCCTCCAGTTCGGGTGCATCGCCCAAGGCGTGGGCCAGCAGAAGAAGACCAAGGATGCCTGCCAGACCTGGAAAGGGCCTTCCTCTTAACCGCCCGTCGAGAGCGGGAGCGCCTCCTTTCACTTCTACGAAGGACCTGGTGAGCTCTCTTAGCATATCTCAAACAACGGCGTCCTCTGAAACATCGGATTTCTACGTAGATTCCACATCGGAAAACTCTTTTCCTGATCCAAGACATCGGCTCTCAAATATTTTGGAGAAAGATAACAAAAACATTGTGAAGTAAAGGTGCAAAAATGGTGAGGGAGACCGGAGCTTATATAAAAGCAAGAAGCTCGCCATTAATGGCGCTCCAACCACCCCTGTAAGAGGGGTAGCCAATCATAAGATCCACACATTGCCCAAGAATCCACTTTGCAAAAAGAAACAATCATTACCAGAAGAACATTCTAACCCTCCTTGTCATAACCAATGCGCATAGGCTTCCTACCTCGGGAACAAGCAACACATTAAATACAATGGAGTTCAAAAGTCAACTCCATCCCATTCTGTAAGACGCCTGCCAAAGGGAAACCCTGCTTCCCCCTGACCGGCGTGGACCAATTGATGGAAGTTAACAAAATACCGCGGGTCGCCCGCCCATGAGACCCTGGAATAATTCGCCCCAAGAGCAGCGGAAAGGTTGCCCAGCATGCCCACCCTGCAAAAGACCGCTGAAAATACTCCAAGGCTTGTGCCTGCTCGGCAGGGCCGTGCCACCAGCCGAGCAGGGCAATCAAGCTCCCCTGCTTGCTGGTCCTCAGGGTGTGCCGACCCCCAATACGAGTAAGGGAAGCCGAGGGCCCATCCGTCATTCCGCCTAAGGTAAGGGAAAATGGGTGGATGAGGTGAAGCCACTTGTCACCCCCGTATCCACCCATTCTTCCTCTCTCCACTTCTCTTCCTCTCTCTTGTGGGAAGGTATAAATACTCACCCATTTCCCACTTGAGAGGGGCTTGGATTTTCTCTCTCTAGACTCTCACTCTAAAAACGCCACCTAACTCCTCACGAACTAGGTTCATCAAGGCATTTCACAGACTGACTTAGGCATCAGAGAGGGTTCCCTCGGACAACCTCCGAGGCCTTGTGCGTTCACTGTGCAGGGAGCAGGCTCAATCCGCCGGGAAGGTCTGATCGTCGTAGTGGGAGAAATGAGAGGTTGAAGGAAGTCGGACGAATAATAACTCAACAACATTCTGAACGTAAAACCCGAATCCGAAGTCGGGTTAATTGTTTCCACATCGGAACAATTATTATTATTATTATTTTTGCAAGAAAGGTTGTGCCTCATTCCATTAAAAAATGAGACTAAGCTCTTACAAAAGTTAAATCCGCTAGAAAATGAATAAACACCATTATCTATATGAATGTTACGACCTTTCAATCTAATAAAAATCTCAAACTTGACCTTTGCCACTATGCTAAGAATCAAATTCTTCCTGTTCTCGAAAAATCTTAAGTTCCTTTCTTGCCAAATGCTGTAGACAGCCGCAGCAATACTCACACAAAACCAAATGTTCTTCCAATGCCTTCTCTTTGATCTTGTAGTACACCAACTTAATTCCATCCCATGGTTGTTGCTTCTGCCAGTGATTTGCATCCAATTAAGGAGATGCTGCCAGACCTGTCGAGAGAACATACAACCAAAAAAAAGATGCACTGCTGTCTCCAAACTTTGTTCACATAAGTAGCATCTATTGACAGTAATAACCCCTCGAGTCTGAATCTTATCCTGCGTCGCCAACGTCCTCTGACCTGCCAGTGCAAGAATAACCTTATGCTTAGGTATTAGATCCCCTTCTATGATTCTCCTCATCCAAGGTATGACTGGCCTCCGATGCCTGAACCAGTTATAGGCTGCAGTTGCGTTGAATTCATCATTAATGGTCCAGCTGCGAACTAATTCATCTGCATCAGAACCCATCTGCTGAAGTATTTCATCTCTGACACTAAGAATACTTTTCAATGTTGTTGTATGTCTCTCCTTTCTTTCTAGATTCCAGATGCTTTGTCCCATTAGGACATACCTTCTATGCCATTCATACCAAAGGTTTTGCCTTCTAAGAACTATCTTCCATAACCATTGTGCAATCAATGTTTTGTTCCAATAAAGAAGGTTCTTAATATTAAACCCGCCTTCCTCCCAAGGTAGACAAATATTAGACCAGCTTTTAAATACCATCTTTTTGCTATTCAACCCTCCTGTCCAGAAGAAGCACCTGCAAATTTGTTCTATCCGATGGTGAACATTAGCCGGAAAAAGCGCATTTGCACTCCAGTAACTAGTTTGCCCAAAGATAACGGAGGTCAAAAGCTGAATTGGTCCTGCATAAGTCAAATAACCGGAAGACCATCTGAAGATCTTTGATTGAATTTTGTTGATTAGAACTTGATACTGATCGCGCTTGTTGTTCACAGAATTTAGGGGGAGTCCTAAATATTTACAAGGAAAATCCCCTCATGAAAACCCGGTTTGCTGTAGTATATCCTCTCTAATAGCCTCTTGAACACCACCAAAGAAGATACTGGTCTTTTCATTGTTAGCCTGTAGCCCAAATTCCTCTGCAAAATCCCGAAGAACTTTCACCACTGCTGCAACAGAAGGGCAGTCCCCTCTAGTGAACACCATTAAATCGTCTGCGAAAATCATATGATTCAACCGTAATTGACAACACTTTGGATGATAAGATACTTGTGCTATCATATTAATATGCCTAAGTCTTCTAGACAAGATTTCCATACTGAGAACGAAGATGTATGGAGAAAGCGGATCCCCTTGACGCACTCCACTTTGCCCTTTAAAGAATCCATGGGGTTTTCCATTAACTTTTAGAGTAAACCAAGTTCCTGTTAAGCAGTTCATTACCCATTCCACAAAAACAGAGGGAAAATTGAATCCATGTAACATCTCCTTAATGAACCCCCATTGTAATGAATCAAAGGCTTTTCTCAAGTCAATCTTTATAAGACAGCGAGGTTTGAGATTTTTCCTTCCATAGCTTTTAATGAGTGCTTGGGATAGAGCGATGTTTTCATGAATATTTCGTCCCTGAACAAACGCTGCCTGCTCATAGCCTATTAGTTCCTGAAGAACCCTTTGAATCCTCTTCGTTAAAATCTTGCTCACTGTTTTGTAGAGGACCGTGCAACAAGCAATTGGTCTATAATCAAGGACAGAATGACAGACCTCCTTCTTAGGGATTAAAGTTATGAGAGTCGCATTTGCTTGCTTAAGCATCTTCCCTTTCAGAAAAAAATCTTTAACCGCTTCATAGAAGTCTCCTTTGATGATATTCCAAGAAGCTCTAAAAAATTCTGAGGAAAACCCATCGGGTCCAGGGCTTTTGTCAATTCCTATAGAAAAAACTACCCTCTTTATCTCATCCTCTGTTGGGATTTTTAACATATCCTCCCAATCAGTTTCCTGTACTAGCTTGCCTCTAGCAAAAATCCTAGGGTCTATTGGCAAAACATGCTTAGTTGTGCCCAGTAGACCCTGATAGTATTCTTCGAATCCTTTAGCAACATCTTCAGGACCCTCTCGAAGTTTACCATTGCAATCTACAATATTTCCTATAATTTGCTGCTGGCGTCTTTCTTTTATTCTAGAATAGAAGAATTTGGTTGATTTATCACCCTGAATAATATTATCCATCTTCCCTCTTTGCATCAGAATGCTCATCTCCGCCTCAATCATAGCCAAGTAGGAAGCAGTAAGTTCCTTTTCTTGCGAGATAAGAGATGGGGAAAGAGGGTTTTCCTGCAATCGCTGCTGGCAGATTGCCAGATCATTTTTAATAGCAGCAATTCTCTTCGCCATATCCGAGAAATTATTTCTATGCATTATCTTCAAAGCTTGTTTAACTTTTTTAAGCTTGCCAAATAGCCTATAGCTGGCAGTACCATGTCCTCTTGCGTACCAAGCCGTCTGCACAGTTTCATAGAACAAAGGAGATTTGACCCAGCAATTAAGCTAAACATTCCCCTCACTTTCTGATGTTGCAGAAGTGTTACTTTAATTGGAGCATGATCTGAAATTCCAGGGTTCAGCATTGAAGCAAAAGAGGAAGGGAAAGAATCCAACCAAGCTCCATTGATTAAAGCTCTATCCAGTCTCGACCACACTCTATCATCCGGATTTTGTTTGTTAGTCCAGGTGAATTCCTGTCCATGACCTATTAATTCCTGTAATCCATTAGCATAAATACATTCATTGAAATCAGCCATCTCCTTGGCATCAGGGATAAGCCCTCCAATCTTTTCATCAGTGTTTCGAACAATGTTAAAATCTCCAATGACTAGCCAGTTATCAGAAGTAACTCGCAGATCATTAAGGTCTTGCCAGAGTTTCTCCCTCTCCCTACCATCATTATTCCCATATATGACTGACATATATACCTCCTGTCTAGACGCATAATGATGCACATGGCAGTGAATCAATTGAGCTTGAGCAGAAAGCACAGTAACTCTTACTGTGGACTTATTCCATAAAAGCCAAATTCTACCATTATAGTGGCGGTCACAATTCCAAGCAATACCAAAATCCTTAAATTTCCTCTTGATTATTGAATGAGCTTTAGCTAATTATTATTATTATTATTATTATTATTATTATTATTATTATTATTATTATTATTATTATTATTATTATTATTATTATTATTATTATTATTATTATTATTATTATTATTATTATTATTATTATTATTATTATTATTATTATTATTATTATTATTATTATAAAACGAAACTTGTATTAAATACCAGAACAAATTACAGGAAGTTAGAGGGAAGCCGAGATACTATCTGGGCCCCCACTCCCTTAGCAATTGCACTCCCTTATTATTATTATTATTATTATTATTATTATTATTATTATTATTATTATTATTATTATTATTATTATTATTATTATTATTATTATTATTATTATTATAATAAAACGGAACTTGTATTAAATACCAGAACAAATTACAAGAAGTTAGAGGGAAGCCGAGATACTATCTGGGCCCCCACTCCCTTAGCAATTGCACTCCCTTATTATTATTATTATTATTATTATTATTATTATTATTATTATTATTATTATTATTATTATTATTATTATTATTATTATTATTATTATTATTATTATTATTGTTATTATTATTATTATTATTATTATTATTATTATTATTATTATTATTATTATTATTTATTATAAAACGGAACTTGTATTAAACACCAGAACAAATTACAAGAACTTAGAGGGAAGCCGAGATACTATCTGGGCCCCCACTCCCTTAGCAATTGCACTCCCTTATTATTATTATTATTATTATTATTATTATTATTATTATTATTATTATTATTATTATTATTATTATTATTATTATTATTATTATTATTATTATTATTATTATTATTATTATTATTATTATTATTATTATTATTATTGTTATTGTTATTGTTACTGTTATTATTATTATTGTTATTATTATTATTATTATTATTATTATTATTATTGTTATTGTTATTATTATTATTGTTATTGTTATTGTTATTATTATTATTGTTATTGTTCTTATTATTGTTATTGTTGTTGTTGTTATTATTGTTGTTGTTGTTATTGTTGTTGTTATTATTGTTATTGTTATTATTATTATTATTATTATTATTATTATTATTATTATTATTATTATTATTATTATTATTATTATTATTATTATTATTATTATTATTATTATTATTATTATTATTATTATTATTATTATTATTATTATTATTATTTTGCAGGAAAAATTATCATTTCATTGATATAATGAAATTACATTTTGATGCAAAAGCTATATCATAATAAGCTTCCTTAACCAAGGAAATCAAGTTTCCCTATAATCCTAGCATACTTACCGCTAGACTTGTAAAAATCAAATCTGGTTGCTACTAAAAATTGAATTTGTCTCACTAAACTTGATACATTTGTACTAGTATTAGAGAAGACCCGCTTATTTCTTTCTTTCCAGATGCAATTAATTGTTGCAGCCAAGCTTACGGAGAGCCAGATATACTTCCAATGTTTCTTATGGGCAGCCACCAGCATCCATTTGATGATATCACGGAGCTTGGGACCAATGTGCTCAATAGAGATCCAACCAAGAATGGCATACCAGACATCCTTAGCGTAGGTGCAAGAGAAGAACAAATGCCCATGGCTTTCACCAGCCTCTAGGCATAAAGGGCATCTTGAAGCAAGCTGAAACCCTTTCTGTGTGTATAATTCTGTAGTAGGAAGTTTCTTCTGAATAGCCATATAGGAGATAATCTTATGGCCAGGAGCAACAACATGCGAACTCAATATAGGACTCCATTTTATGATTTTCTTATTAGCAATAATGACATATAACTTCTTCACCAAAAATTTGGACTCTGATGAACAATCCTCCAAAAGATATTTTGCCATGCCTATGGAACCTGTTAATTGTATTAGCTTGTCGCGAACAGATAAAACATTCCTGAAACCAATAGGTAAACGTTCCTTACTTTCAACAGACCAAATATCAGCATCATTCAGGATGTAATTTTGGCACCATTTTGTCCAAATAGAATCAGGACTCCTCGTGAACTTCCAGATCCATTTGGCCAAAAGAGCAGTATTCCAGTTGTAAATATCTTTTATGCCAAACCCACCAGCATTCCAAGGAGAACACACATCTATCCATTTCTTAAAGACCAACCGTCTCTGTCCAGCCTTTATACCCCAGAAGAAATCCTTGCTAAGCCTTGTGAGTGACTTAGAGACTGCAACATGAAGTAACAAGCTAGAGCACCAAAAATTTTCAAGCCCAAACAAAACATAATTGATCAATTGTGCTTTTCCAGCATAAGAGAGCAATTGATTGGACCAATGTTGAGTCACATGCTGTACTTTGAGGATAAGAGAATCAAATAATTGAATGGTTATCCTAGAAGTAGTAAGGGGCATATCCAAATATCGAAAGGGAAAACTGCCAATAGCAAACCCAGTAACCTCAGTGATTTCTTGCTGTATTTCAGATCTGACACCACCAAAATAGACACATGTTTCATCCACATTTGGATGCAAACCAGATAATAAGGCAAAAGAATCAAGGGCCTGCTTCACTGCCACCACAGAAGGCACATCACCTCTTGTGAAAATCATGAGGTCGTCAGCAAAGATGAGGTGAGTTAGCTGCAACTTACAACACTTAGGATGATAGGAGACCTGATTTTGGAGACATATACTTCTTAACTTCTGAGAAAGGACTTCCATACTAAGTACAAACAGATAAGGGGAGAGAGGGTCTCCTTGTCTTATCCCACTTTTCCCCTGAAAAAACCCCGAGATGCTCCCATTCAGTTTGAAAGAATACCATGGTCCCGTGAGGCAACCCATGACCCAATTTACAAATTGACTAGGAAACCCCATGGAGATCAACATAGAAGAGATGAAAGACCATTGGAGAGAGTCAAAAGCCTTCCTAATGTCCACCATCACCATTGATGGTTGGGATTTGCCGTGAGTCCAACCGTCAATAATAAACCGACTATTCCTAGTGGGTAGCTAGGGCAAGTAGGGTCGATATCCACGGGGACGGTAGAGTAAGGTCTAGACTAGGTCCACTAAAACTAGGCTAAGTCACACAAACAAACATAAAGAAAGCTATAAAAGGAAACAATTGAGGAGGAGGAGTAAGAACTAGACTAATGAGCGAACTAATGAATAAACTAGAAGAGCGATATCTAACTAAAACGGTGAACTCAAATATGGAAAGAAGGGGGGTAGGTCGGGTTCATAGAGGTAGAAGGATAATTGGGGTGATCAAGGGTATAGGTGTCTCCTAATCGCTAGAGTCGGTCCGGGCTCTCGCAACTTAGACCGATGTCAAGGTGAGTCCGGGCTCTCGCAACTTAGACACTAGTCGGCACTCTCGCAACTATGACTATTCTCAACATTTCCACAAAATAAGCAATCAATGAGAAGATGAACACAAGCATGGGAAGCATGGCCACTACAACTCATACAAGCATATCAACAAACACATGGAGTGCCTACAATGTGACTAACGACAAAGATACAACCTTTTCCCCTTAATCAACCCTAATCATCCATAATCTACCCCTAATCCCCCTACTAACCCCACAAAGAAACTACTCACTCATAATCAAAGAGAAACTAACAATTATAAGAGAAAACAAACTCACAAACCAAACATCCATTATGAACAATGAGAACAATAACAATAACAATATAAAAAGATTGAAACTAGATTAAATAAACTAAGAACAAGAGTAAAGATGATTATACCAATACTAGATGAGGAAAAGATGAGAACTTGTATAAATAAGACACCCAAATAGAACTCCAAGGTTCTCAATCTTGGAGTAATCTTCAAGAATCTTCTTAATACAAGATTAATTACAATGATTAACTAGGGATTAAGAAAAGATTAGAACTAATGAATGAGAGTAAATCTAGGGTTTAGAGGCTTAAACTAAGGTAGGTTAACATAAGATTCTTAAGATTACAAGAAGGGAGTATATATATGGGTACAAGAATGAGGAAGAAGAAAAGGGAGGAGCGGGTGAGCTGTAGCCCGTCCCGATCGGGAAGGATAATCCCGATCGGGAAGGGTTCTTCCTTCCCGATCGAGAAAGATAATCCCGATCGGGAAGGGTTCTTCCTTCCCGATCGGAAAGGGCTCAACCCGATCGGGAAGGACCCACAGTAGCGCTCCTAAATGTGCATCCCTTCCCGATCGGGAAGGCCACCATCCCGACTGGGAAGGGTCTTGTATGCCTTCCTTTAATGCTCCTTGGTCCTTCCTTGCCTCTCATGGGCTTCCCACCGATTCTCGGGACTCGGGATCGGGTCTCGGAGGCTCGGGATTGGGTCCCAAGGTCTCGGGGTCGATTCCGAGGTCTCGAGTCATCGTTCCTTTATCTCGTTGGCTCCAAAATGTGCATGTATTGAGTCGGAATCGCTCCAACTATTCCAATTCGGCCTCGGGAACCTGAAACGAACTGAAGGAGGCATAAGAAGCCCATGAATCGCTCCAAAGGAGCGATTCCACAAGGAAAAAGGGACCGAAACACAACAATTAAGCACTACAAACTACACTTATCAACTCCCCCACACTTAACCCTTACTCGCCCTCGAGTAAGCACATACTAACTACTACACTAACCGAATGGGTATTAGCGCACCCTACGCCCCTTCAACTCACGCGAGTGCACTTAGAGGACAAGTGCACTCCGCAAGGCAAGTTGGGTCTTGCGACAAAACTGTGGATGCAACCGGACACAAAGCACATAAACAAACAAACACACAAACAACACATAATCGGTTGCACCCAAAACAAAAGAAATACCGCTTCCCTCTAAAAGCGGTGAATGAAACACCGGTTTAGGACTCGAGGTAAGCGACAACGTTCCCAAGCTAGCAATACAAACCAAGGTGGACTAAACCCTAATAGTATGACGATAAAGCAACAAAAACGTTGGTAACTTACCTAGGTCCTCCTAACTTTCTAAAAACGTACTACGGGACGATCGGCGGAGTGGGAAGTGATGATCCACGGTGTTAGTCGACACTGTAGGTAAGCAAGACCCCGCCTCCTTTAGCGTGAGCCAAGAGGGTCGTCCCGTGTCCAAGACCGCATAACTAGTCCAAGTAAAAAGGTGGAAAACATGCAAAATGAGGGAAGACCGACTAATGCCGCTATCATCCTTCCTCGGGACTCGGTCCTTTGGTAGGCTCTTCACGGCAAAAGTCGGAAAAAGGCTTATTTTGAGAGGATATGTTTTTGTGAGACGGGTTTTCTTTTTGGCATTTTCTTTCCTTTTGACGTTTTTGATTTGTTTTGCCATGCCATTCTTTTTCTTCTTTTCTATTTTATTTTTGGCTTTTGTGCCTTTTCTTTTTCTTCATTCTTTTCTTTCTTTCATTCTTTTCTTTCTTTTTCTTTTTCTTTGCCCTTTTGGCAAGATTTGGCATTTTTTGACACTTTCATTGAATAACAAGAAAGGAAGAATCAACAATTTGCATTTTATTTGTGTGGAATGTGTAGGAGGTAGGTGAATGGGTAAGTCGGGGTTGCGCATTCCCTTTCAAACCCACAAAAAGTGGAGAACTTGGACTAATCAAGACAATCCTAAACACGGTCACCTAGGGGACGAGACTCGGTAACCAAGGCCTTTTCACACCGTGGGTGGTCATAATGGTCAAAAGTGCAAATCCCGTAGTAAATTCCTAGTAAGCTAGGTGGACTCAAGGTAAAGGACCAACGAATTCATTGATTTAAGGTCATTCTACTAGACTAAAGCCCAAGACTCGATTTATACTACTAGGAAGGGAAAAATAGACACTCACACCCTAGCCTCTAAACCGGGTTTTCGAAATCATTTACACACAAGACACACAACACACACAAAAATGAAGACACGACGAAAACAAACGAAAGAAAAAGAAACAAAAGTAAGAAACAAACACATACACAACACAAACACCACCCCGATCATCTAAACAAGTCTCCAAATCCACCACGACTTTACAAAGCTCCGCCCGAGCACACAACATCACAACTTCTCCAAACTCCGCAAGAGGTAAAGAAGAGAAGGGATAAGATGTTACCGGGAGCCTTGAAAGCTCTCCAAAGCTAGCGGCGATTAAGCGACCTATAAGGAAAGGGAGAGGCAAAACACGCACACAACAAAACAAAAATACTACACAATGACACAAAAGGAAAATACACAAAGAAAAATCTTTTTGATTTTTGTGAAATTTTTTCAAATTTTTAGGGTTTTTGAAGATTTTTGTGAAATTTTTTCAAATTTTTAGGGTTTTTGAAGATAAAACTAACTATACTAGAATATCGCTCCCCCACACTTAAATCGAGCCATGTCCTCATGCTCGATCGTAGGGTGCGGAGAGACAAAAGAAAATAAAAGAAACTATGAAAATAAAGCTAAAAATCAAAAATAAGGTGAAGAAAAAGGTAGAAGGCGTCCGGCCGGGGTATAATCAAGTCACCATGGGCCGAGACAAGAAAAAGATATGGATGGGGGAAGAAAAAAAAAAGAAGGAAATAAAAGGAAATGGGAGGGGAGGGCTAGGTGTAATCAAGTCACCTAGCCCGGATTCCGCCCGATTTCCACTAATTTCTAACGATTAATCCTAAAAAAAAGAAAGAAAATAACTTAAATAAATAAATAGAAATAAAAACTAAGGAGAAGAATTACCAATTGTCATTTTGGATTTTGAAGTAACTCTTGACGTAATCACGTCGTCAAGAGCCACCGGGAGCAATCATCAAGGCCCTTAAGGCCACCCAATCGCCTCTTCATCATCGAGGCTAGTAATCACCGTCATCATCACCTCCATCACCATCGTCATTATCATCATCGTCACCTTCATCATCTCCACCATCATCATCTTCACCATCATCATCACCCTCGCCCATATTGACATCCCAAGCGTCCTCCTCCTCAAACTCCTCATCGTTCATCACACCGCCACTAGTACTAGGGTTACCGTGGCTTTGGAAATATTCCGGTCTATACCACGATGGGAGGTTCCCTTGCGGGTTTATATACCCTTGTTGAGCTAGGAGATGGTACCCGGGGTATTGGGCATAGTAATCATCCCTCCTTTGCTCATATTGCCCAAGATGTAGAGCATTAAGCATGGCGGCCATAGAAAGGTCGGCCGGGAGCAAAGGGTAAACAAAGGGAGTGTATGGTGCATACGGAGGGACATCAATGAATGCCGGGGGGGTGGGATAGTAGTGCTGGGGTTGTGTAGCTTGTTTTTGTTGTTGTTGTGGTGGTCGAGCTGGGAGTTGGGGTCGAGCTCGTGGTCGGGGCCCATGGGAAGAGGAGGCACCTTGATCACTTCCGATAAAAGGTAATAAGAGATTTGGTTCTTGAACCGGCACGGCGGACTCTTGCAAAGGCGCAAGGGCCGGAAGTGTATCGCACGGTAGGAAGAAGTGCGTCCGACCCCCCGTGCTCCAAAGGTATTTTCTAAGCCTATTATCATAATTGATCCATCGATGATACCTAGATAATCGGTCCTCATCTAATCTTGTGCCCCCCGGTACGGGGATTAAACCGTCTTCCCTAAATGTCGGACTCACTCTCTTGGCTAGATGAGTAACAAGCCCCCCGATAGCAATTTCTCTCAAATGCTTCCCCCCCTTGGCTACCTTCTCGAAATGCTTGGCTAGTGCAAGTGCGACGTCGGGGGTGAACCGATGTTGCCTTTTTAAGTTCAAGTACCCCCCGACTAAGGTCAACTCTTGCCGAGTGTATGTACCTGTCTCACACCTCCCGAAAATAGTACCCGCTACAAAACGCTGCCATATACGAAGGACCGGGTGGTGGACAAGGCGACTAGACAAGTGTCTAAGATCCACAAGTGTGAGACCCGTTATACTACGCCATACGTCAGCTACATTGAAGTCATTGGGTACCCGACCATCGGTAACCTCCGGAATGCCAAAGAGCTCACCGAAGTTGTCGAGGGTGTACATAAGGGATGTGTTATTGATTCGGAAATAAACTCGGTGTGGTCGGGATCAAATTTCGAGACGAAAGCTACTTAGGAACTCTAAAGTAAGTTGCCTATATGTGAGCTCATGCATGTCAAAGAGAACTTCCATACCCATCCCAACAAAGAATTGCCTACATTGCTCTAAAATACCAAGCTTTCGAAGAATAATTTTGCATATGAATCGAGTGGGTTCTAGGGGCTTACCAAGTAGCTTGATAAATTTTTCCTTTTGCTCTTCCGATTCAAATATCAGATTGGGAAACTCCGGGAGACGAGTAATTTCCTGCTCCTCAACCTCGACCATGGGCTCGGGCTCGGGCTGGGCTCTCGAACTCGAAGCATCCTTTCTTTTTCTGCTAATCACTGATCCCCCTCTCTTCTTTGGTGCCATATTGGATGATGAAGGCTTAGAATGATAGTATATCAAACACAAAAATATTTCCTTCCCACAAATAAGAGCTAAAACCCCCCAAAAATACCTCAAACAAGGTTAATATCGAAGAAATAAGCTACCCAAGTGAAGCTTAGCAAGACAAATCGAGTAATAGAAGAAATACCAATTTTCGGATTTGGAGAAAAATGGGCACAAAATCTCGATTTTTTTCAATTTTTGGGAGTTTTGAAGGTAGAAAATGGGTTTAGGATACTTATGGATGGGATAGAACTCGATTTTGTGAAGTTTTGGGAGTGATTTGGTGAAGTTTGGTGGAGAAATGGAGGATTAATGGTGATTTTTGGGGTTAGGTTTTGAAAAATGGGGTTTTGAAGAGAGGTTGAAGATGAAGTTTGGTAGTGTTGTGTTGAAATGATGTGGGAATGGGTTGGGTTGGGTTGTAAGAGGGAGGTTGTAAGAGGAAAAGGATTAGGGGCGGGTCGGGCTTGGGTGAAGAGAGGAGGGCCGAGCTGGGCCTCAATCGGGCGAACTGGGCTCGAGGCAACGCCTTCCCGATCGGGAAAGAAAAATCCCGATCGGGAAAGGAAAATCCCGGTCGGGAAAGAAAAACCCCGATCGGGAAAGGCTCACAGTAGCCAGCCTAACTTGCACCCCCAACCCGAACGGGAAAGAAAAACCCGATCGGGTTTTCCCACCAACTCGAACGGGAAGGGAAAAATCCCGAACAGGAAGGGCTCACAGTGGTCGCTCCAAATTGCACCTGCAACCCGAGCGGGAATGAATAATCCCGATCGGGATTTTTGACCATCTCGAACGGGAAGACTTTTTTTTTCAAACGGGATGAGTCGTTTTGGCCTTCCACGAACCCAAAAGCTTATCACAAGCTTCAAAAACCGACTTCCTTGATCACCAACCAAGTCTTATCATCAACCCGTCTTCTCTAGGGCTCACATTCACTTCACCTATCAATAAAGCTCAAACACACATAAAATTCTCTCCCTCACAACTCTCATCAAATAACCCAAATGACAAGAATATCACTAAGAACAAGCTAGCTACAAGAAAGAGGTATATACAATGAGACGGTTCTTGTGGAACTCCGTCAAACCAAGGTGGTACAATCTTCATTCTTTTTCAACAATACTCCAACCGGTTCCATCTCCATCAAGAGCACGTAAGAACATGTCGAAGGCCCTTGAGAAGTCTTCAATCAAACACGTCATATAGCCGACCACATTCCAAGGCTCCTCATGGCCTTGCCTTGACGTTCCCGGGGCATCCCTATCTTCCAAATTCAAGGGCTTGAACTTGTATTTTTGGTCTTTCGGGACATACCCAAACGTCCACCGGTCCTCATGCAGCCCCTAGGGTGGCTCATCACTCTCCTTACTTTTCATCTTGTCGTTAAGCCCATGATTTGGGCACTCGTCTTCCTCCATATCGGAGTCATCATCCTCAAATACATAAGAGTACTCCTTCAAGCTTTGTCCCGATCCTTCCCCTAGATCGATGTCTTCCGTGGCATGGATCATATTACATGTCTCGGTCATAGGCGAAGTGTTGCCTTGGAGGTCAAACACTAGCTCCTCATCGCCTAGTTGAAAAGTGATCCTACCCTTCTTCACATCGATCACGGCACCGGCGGTGTGTAAAAATGGGGGTCCAAGGATTATGGGAGTGTTAGCATCCTCCGGCATGTCAACCACAATGAAGTCGACCGGAATGAAGAACTTCCCTATTTGTACCGGCACATCCTCCAACATTCCCAATGGTTGGTTAAGAGACTTATCGGCCATTTGGAGTGTAATGGACGTACTCCTCAACTCCTTCATTCCGAGTCGGTAGCAAATAGAATAGGGGATGATGCTCACACTTGCGCCCAAGTCACATAACGCATTCTTGATCAAGAAATTGCCTATGGTGCAAGGGATCGAAAAACTACCCGGATCCTTCAACTTCGGAAGCGTGGATTCTTGTATGAGCTCGCTCACCACCCTCGTGAACGCTACGGTCTCTTCCTTGTCGACGGATCTCTTCCTAGCTTGGATTTCCCTCATAAATCTCCCATATGCCGGGATTTGGGTAAGTACTTCGGTGAACGGGACGCTAACATCCAACTTCTTCATAATACTAAGGAACTTGTCGTAATGAGTGTCCACCCTAGTCTTCATTTGCCTTGATGGGTAAGGCAACTTGATTTGGTACATGTTTTGATCAATTGAGATGGACTCTTCACTTGACACTTTCCCTTTACCCTTTTCTTGTGCTTGAAGTGGGGGAGGAGTGTCTTCTTGGGGTTTCTCGGCTTCCCTTGAGACTTGCTCCTCAATTGGAATGCCAAAGCTTGACTCTTCTTGAATTGGAGACACATTTTTCTTCATCTTTTGTTGCTCACAAGGAAACACGGGAGGATTGTATGTAGCACCGCTCCTCAAGGTGATGGCATTGACATGCTCAAAATTTGGAGTTTCACCTTGAGGAGGTAATTGCCCCCTTTGTCTTGAAGAACTCCCCGATGCAAGTTGAGCTACTTGGTTCTCAATCATCTTCATGTGAGTCTTCATTTCCTTGTTATCCATTAGAATTTGAGCAATGATTCCTTGTTGCGATATTTGTGTTTCCAATTGACTCCTTTGCATATCTTGAGTACTCTTTTGCATATCCATTTTTTGCTTATGTATATCCGAATCCCGTGGTGGGGATGATGGAGTATGCGGAGTATCGGTGAGGGCCAATGGAGTACCGTAGTCATGAATAGGAGACCGACTCCTAGGCTTGCTTTATTGATTGCCTTGTGTTGCTTGTTGTTGTTGATGGTTCCCTTGGAACCCATGAGAATTTCCTTGATTAAGGCCTTGGTTGTGGTTTTGTTGACCTTGAAAGTTTCGGTTTCCTTGGAAATTTTGCTTTCCTTGGAACCCATGATTGAAGTTCCCTTGTTGGAACCCTTGCTTGTTGTTGAAGTTACCTTGGTTGTTTTGCTTGAAGTTGTTGAGGGGTCTTTGGTTACCAACATAACCTTGGTAACTTTCATTGTTGTCCCGTAGAGGAGGTGGAACATATGGACGAGGTTGTTGTTGATGTTGAAGTGCTTGTTGTTGAGGAACTTGATTGGAAGCTTGGTATTGATTAGAGAAGGAGGCACCTTGCTTGAACGCTTGAAAGGCGTTCACTTGCTCAATACTCCCTCTACAATGCATAGGATCATGACCAACGATTCCACAAGTATCACACATCCCAAAATAGGGTAAAGGAGGTGCACACTCCAAAGCATTTACATCATGTATCGAGTGTTGGTTGGAGGAACTAGAGCTTTGAACTTGGTTGAGGTGGCTTTGGAGCTTTTTGTCAATGGTCTCCAATGTGAGTTCTTAGTTGAGCCCCAAGATCAATGCTCAATTGTGTAATGGCATCAACCTCATGCCTACCTCCCCGATTTGCCTTCCTAGGCCTCGAGTATTGTGAATTGTGCACCGCCATCTCTTCAATCCTTGACCAAGTTTGGTCATCCTCCACTTCGGTAAACCTACCGTTAGATCCCATATTCAGTATGGCCCTCGAGTCTTCATATAGCCCATTCCAAAATTGTTGTACGAGGAACCATTGTGATAAGCCATGGTGTGGACAAGAACGGATCAAGGCTTTGAATCTTTCCCACGATTCGTAGAGGCTTTCATCATCGCGTTGTTGGAAACCCGTGATAGAGGCTCTCAATAGATTTGTCTTCTCCGGGGGATAGAATTGTTGGTAGAAGGCTAAGGCTAGCTTCTTTCAAGTATCAATGCCAAGTCTTGCTTTATCCAACCCCTTGAACAATTGCTTCGCCTTACCGATAAGAGAGAAAGGAAATAGTACCCACCGGATTTGGTCTTGAGTTATTCCCGTTTGTGAAATAGCGTCACAATAGTCCGAAAAGGTTTCCATGTGTTGATGAGGATCTTCGGTTGGCAACCCGCTAAATTGACTTCTCTCGACCAATTGGATAAATTGCGTTTTCGCCACAAAATTCCCGGTATATGCCTCCGGTAAAGTGGATGGACCCGGCAAAACGTCTTCTGTAAAAGTTGAGTGAGAAGAGAACTTAGGCATGATTGGATATAAGGGAGACGATGGTGGTGTAGACGGTGTTGATGTAGAAGAGGAGGGGGAACTAGGAGAAGAATCACCGAAGGGATTGATGAAGGTCCCTCCGGCCGTCTCTCGAGGTGAAATGCTCAAGTCGGCTCTTTGGGCTTGCCCTTGATGAGTGGTGCTTGCACTTGGTTGAGAGATCCTAACCCGATTAATCGTCCGTTGGCGAAAGGCTCGAAAGATTCTCTCCGACTCTGGATTAAAGAGATAGAAGTCGCCTCCCCTCCTAGGCATACACTACACACTAGAACAAACGTAAGAACACTTAGTGCTTTATGGGCACTAGGCAACGACAACAACAAACACGACTAGAGACAAAGAGAAAAGAAAGCTAAGGAAAGAAGAGAAACTAGAAAATATTCACAAGAGAAGAAGAGAGAGCACAAAGAAGGGTAACTACGTCTAGAAATAAGCAAACTAAGTCTAAACAATGCACCCTCCCCGGCAACGGCGCCAAATTGATGGTTGGGATTTGCCGTGAGTCCAACCGTCAATAATAAACCGACTATTCCTAGTGGGTAGCTAGGGCAAGTAGAGTCGATATCCACGGGGACGGTAGAGTAAGATCTAGACTAGGTCCACTAAAACTAGGCTAAGTCACACAAACAAACACAAAGAAAGCTATAAAAGGAAACAATTGAGGAGGAGGAGTAAGAACTAGACTAATGAGCGAACTAATGAATAAACTAGAAGAGCGATATCTAACTAAAACGGTGAACTCAAATATGGAAAGAAGTGGGGTAGGTCGGGTTCATAGAGGTAGAAGAATAATTGGGGTGATCAAGGGTATAGGTGTCTCCTAATCGCTAGAGTCGGTCCGGGCTCTCGCAACTTAGACCGATGTCAAGGTGAGTCCGGGCTCTCGCAATTTAGACTCTAGTCGGCACTCTCGCGACTATGACTATTCTCAACATTTCCACAAAATAAGCAATCAATGAGAAGATGAACACAAGCATGGAAAGCATGGCCACTACAACTCATACAAGCATATCAACAAACACATGGAGTGCCTACAATGTGACTAACGACAAAGATACAACCTTTTCCCCTTAATCAACCCTAATCATCCATAATCTACCCCTAATCCCCCTACTAACCCCACAAAGAAACTACTCACTCATAATCAAAGAGAAACTAACAATTATAAGAGAAAACAAACTCACAAACCAAACATCCATTATGAACAATGAGAACAATAACAATAACAATATAAAAAGATTGAAACTAGATTAATTAAACTAAGAACAAGAGTAAGGATGATTATACCAATACTAGATGAGGAAAAGATGAGAACTTGTATAAATAAGACACCCAAATAGAACTCCAAGGTTGTCAATCTTGGAGTAATCTTCAAGAATCTTCTTAATACAAGATTAATTACAATGATTAACTAGGGATTAAGGAAAGATTAGAACTAATGAATGAGAGTAAATCTAGGGTTTAGAGGCTTAAACTAAGGTATGTTAACATAAGATTCTTAAGATTACAAGAAGGGAGTATATATATGGGTACAAGAATGAGGAAGAAGAAAAGGGAGGAGCGGGTGAGCTGTAGCCCGTCCCGATCGGGAAGGATAATCCCGATCGGGAAGGGTTCTTCCTTTCCGATCGGGAAAGATAATCCCGATCGGGAAGGGTTCTTCCTTCCCGATCGGGAAGGGCTCAACCCGATCGGGAAGGACCCACAGTAGCGCTCCTAAATGTGCATCCCTTCCCGATCGGGAAGGCCACCATCCCGACCGGGAAGGGTCTTGTATGCCTTCCTTTAATGCTCCTTGGTCCTTCCTTGCCTCTCATGGGCTTCCCACCGATTCTCGGGACTCGGGATCGGGTCTCGGAGGATCGGGATTGGGTCCCAAGGTCTCGGGGTCGATTCCGAGGTCTCGAGTCATCGTTCCTTTATCTCGTTGGCTCCAAAATGTGCATGTATTGAGTCGGAATCGCTCCAACTATTCCAATTCGGCCTCGGGAACCTGAAACGAACTGAAGGAGGCATAAGAAGCCCATGAATCGCTCCAAAGGAGCGATTCCACAAGGAAAAAGGGACCGAAACACAACAATTAAGCACTACAAACTACACTTATCAACCATGCATCTGGGTGTAATATATTTTCTGGTATAACCCTTGACCAGAGCTTGAGAAAGTAGCACATTATCAAATATATTCCTTCCTTGTATGAAAGCTGCTTGTTCCTCCCCTATTAAAGTAGGAAGAATAGGTTTCATCCTGTTTGTCAGAATCTTAGAAATAGCTTTGTAAAAAATAGTGCAGCAAGAGATGGGTCTAAAATCTTTAACAGACTGAGCATCATGCTTATTAGGAATTAGAGTAACAAGTGTTGTATTAGCCTGCTTTGACATGACACCTGTTTTAAAGAAAGATTGAACAGCAGAGAAAAAATCAGCCCCAACAATGCTCCAACAAGCCTTGAAAAAACTAGCAGAAAAGCCATCAATTCCAGGGCTGCTGTTATTATCCATCTTGAAGATAATTGCTTTCAACTCTTCCAAAGAAACAGGCTGACATATCTGCTTTTGAACATCATTAGTTAATGGGACACGCTTGGGGATAGTCCCAAAGATAGGGGAAGTTTTCCCCAAGAGATTAGAATAGTACTCTTGGAAAGCTGCAGAAACAGCCTTAGGGCCAATACAAGTTTCCCCTTCTTCATTTTTGATGGCACCAAGCATCTGCTGCGTTTTCCTTTCAGCAATCTTGGAGAAAAAATAGTTAGAGGAGCAGTCACTGAATTGGATATGCTTAACTTTAGCTCTTTGTTGAAGTAGGCTCAATTCAGCTTCTTTAAGCTGACAATATGATGCTATCAATGTCTTTTCCTGTGCAATAAGGGATGCAGAAAAGGGATCATGCCCCAATATTTCCTGACAGGAATGCAGATTTACCTTAGCTTGTTCCACAATAGAGGAAAGTTTATAGAAATTAGATCTGTGAAATGATTTCAATGCTTGCTTCACCCTTTTTAATTTTTGAAAAAACCACTGTGATTCCAAGCAGTGGAAACAGTGGGAGGAAATCCTCATGAGTAGTCCAACAGTTCAAGAAACTAAACATATGCTTAGTTTTATGATCTCTAGATACTTCCACCATAATGGGTGAGTGATCTGAGATTCCAGGCTCACCAATTATGACAGCAGTGTTAGGAAATGCAGAGCACCAAGCAAGGTTTGCAAGGGCTCTGTCTAGTCTGGAGCAAACACGAGAACCAACCTCCTGCTTGTTAGTCCAAGTGGTTTGACCTCCACTACAAGGCAGATCATCTAAATGACACCTAAGTAAGCATGCATTGAAGTCAACCATGTCTTCCAGATCCGGTGGGTTTGTACCCATTTTTTCCTCTGGTAATCTTACCACATTAAAGTCTCCTAACACAAGCCAAGGTTGAGTTGTGCAAAGAGAAGTCAGATAAGTCCACAGAGGGATTCTCTCATCCCCTTTATTTTTCCCATAGACCATAGAGACCCACATAGATTTATTGGACTCAAAATGATGAACTAAACCAGTAATGTGCTGCTCATTCTTACTAATGTCAGTTAAAGAAACTGTTTTGGGATTTAGGAATACCCAAATCCGACCTTTATGATGAACATCATGATTAGTAATAACCAACCAATTATTGAAATGCCTTCGAATGATCTTATTAGCATTACCCATCTTGACTCTAGTTTCAAGTAAACCAAAGACATCCACTTTATTAGTCAAGAGAAACTCCTTGACTTCACTATGTTTGAAAGGCTTATTAAAGCCTCTAATATTCCAAGACACCACTTTCATGAGTCTTATCAGGGGGTTCCTTCAGTATATGCAACTCCTCACCAGTAAAGCGGGAATGCTATAAGGACATACTTGATGCATTACAGGTGCAACCTCATCAACTTGAGACTCAAGTCAGTCAAGTAGGGGGGACCTGTGGTACCACCTAGTCCTGATTCATCTGCAGACTCACAGGTCTGTTCTAGCCATCCATCCTCTTTTTGAAAGAGATGAAATGAGTTAACTAGAATCATAGGCTATTTTATTAACCTAGCCTTTACTTTCTGAGTAGAAGAATTCTTCCTACTCACAGGTTGAAAGCTCTCATTCTTATCATGGTTACAAGAGTGTCCTGAGTGCATTACAGCTGCACCTTGGGAAGGCTTTCCACCAGGAATCTCCACCTCTGGGTACTCACTCTTACTCAAGGGCACTGAGGTACCACCTAACTCTTTATCCGTCTCCTTACTAGACATTACAGGATCTAAGACAGCCTCCTGCAATTCTGGTATCACAGCAACAGTAGCTTTATTTTTTCCCCATTTGCAATTTGCAATGCTGTGGCCAAGTTTACCACAACCTTTACAATAATATGGAACCCATTCATACTGAACTCTTTGGACAGAATGATCACAGTAAGGAGTGTTAATCACGATATGCTCAGGTAATTCCTTGGACACATCCATTTCTACAAGAACTCTTGCAAAAGAAAGTTTAGCTTTGGTGGTAGTAGCTATGTCTGCACATAATGGTTTTTCAAGCTTACTAGCCATCTTCCCCAGAACCACCTCAGACCAAAGAAAAGGGTCAAGATCAGGAAATAAAATCCAAATAGGTACATTAGCAACCCTTTCCATTTCCTGTGAGAAAGTAGGTGACCATTCTTTAAGGACAAGGGTGTAAACCCCCATTTTCCATGGTCCTCTTCTTAAGACTCCATCCATGGCTTCTCTCGAATTGAAACGAAAAGAAAACCATCCTTTTTTAAAATATTGGACTACAGGACATGCTATAGCCCCCCATTTTTCCTGAATGAACTTCTTCATTGCTTGCAAATTGGGTTTAGACCCAATTACATTCCCCATTAAAGTATTATTCCAAATCTTAAGCTCATCCTCAAAATCAAGCAAACTGAAATCAAGTTAAGGGGAATCAGCCACATCCTCATAATAAGGTAGACTCATTCCTAATTGCGGCGATTTAGTAGCAACTTTCGACCAGCTAGGTTTATTTAGTTCAGGTATAACCACCGGGTTTGGAGGATTCTCAGTTATGGCATCACAATTCGATATCACATTGTTATCAATTATGAATCGTAGAGTTTGGAGTAGGAGTGTTTATACCAGCAGAATCCATGGCATTCAAGATGAAATCGTTAAGCGAAGACTTTCGCGAAGCACTCTGCTCCGTGTTCTCTTGTGAATCCTCTGTTTTCTTCAATCCCGAGCTTTGTGAACTAGATGACGGCGGCAATGGCGGCAATTGTTGCTTCTTCGGCGGCCTGCCAGGCCCTCGCTTCACCTGAGAGTCCACCATGGAAGCTTACAAGCGAAGAAGGCAAAAAAATCGTTGGGAGAAAACGGTTATAGAGAGAGAAAGTGTTTCTCTCACTTCGCGATTATTATTATTATTATTATTATTATTATTATTATTATTATTATTATTATTTTTGTTGTTGTTGTTGTTGTTGTTGTTGTTGTTGTTGTTGTTGTTGTTGTTGTTTTTGTTGTTGTTGTTGTTGTTGTTATTATTATTATTATTATTATTATTATTATTATTATTATTATTATTATTATTATTATTATTATTATTATTATTATTTATTATTATTATAAAACGGAACTTGTATTAAACACCAGAACAAATTACAAGAAGTTAGAGGGAAGCCGAGATACTATCTGGGCCCCCACTCCCTTAGCAATTGCACTCCCCTTATTATTATTATTATTATTATTATTATTATTATTATTATTATTATTATTATTATTATTATTATTATTATTATTATTATTATTATTATTGTTATTATTATTGTTATTATTATTATTGTTATTATTATTGTTATTATTATTATTGTTATTATTATTGTTATTATTATTATTATTATTATTATTTTTATTTTTTTATAAAAATGGAAGTTGTATTAAACACCAGAACAAATTACAAGAAGTTAGAGGGAAGCCGAGATACTATCTGGGCCCCCACTCCCTTAGCGATTGCAAAGCTAATTCTAGTGAAAATATGAACTGCGGTACGCGCTCCAGCATCTTGTGATAAAGCGAATTTCCGAATCCGCTGGAGCAGAGAAACAACATCCGTGTCGAGCTCGCCGAGAGAGGAGAAGGAGAAAGGTAAGAAACCATACCCGATCGGCGTGTAGCGTGCCTGATACTTGGCACACTTACGACGGGCAGTATCAGCAACGACCCGTCCAAGCTCAAAAGCGGTAAGGCCAGACTGAGTCAAGGGCGAGGACCCAGTCAGATCAACACAAACATCGCGCCCCTTGTTCCACGAGTAGAGCAGGAGGTCGGCTGGTCGCACGGGCTTGTCGTTATCCTCGCAGAGGCCAATCTCCACCTCCTTACCTGCAGAGATCCCCGTCCGGAGGCAAATATCCAACAGTGCGTCGCGGACAAGGTTATGGCGATGTTTAATCCCCACAGTACCAGCACATGAAACCGCATGATCACCAAAAATATCGTCTCTGAGGCCCCTGGAGCAAGAAGAGCAGGTCCCGGAAAGCGGAAACAAAGGGACTCCAAGGCGGTAGCTAAGCACACTGCGATATATCCGACCGTTCATGGTTTGCCCGAGCCCAGTAATAGGGACAGCCCTCAGCCAGTCAGAAGAATGGTCCCCCTGCTGAGATTTCCACAGGGCAACCTGTTGACGAGTTAAGGAGAAAACAGATTCCACTACTGTAGCAACCCTCGTGAAATATATATCTGTGGACATGACATAGGTCCACCCCGACGCGGCCACGCGCGGGTTTGGTGAGGCGAATGAATCTCCATATGAGAATGGATCGAAGTGAAATTTAAATCGAAGTGGAGTCGCCACCGAACTTTGTGGGAGTTCGGGCCCGTTTGAACCCACTCTATGTCGTAGTGGGCCGTATACAAAATACGGCCCATTTCCGATGTCAGAGTTTATTGGGCTCGTCTCTTTGCATTGCGATACCAATACCGTCACTACCGGTTATCGTGTATTGAGTGACTCTCGTGCGCCAACGGTTTCGGGCATCCGGAAACCGAGGTTCTGAGTAAGGGGTGAGGGTACATGTTGGGAAGCCCACAAAGGACACCCAACCCCGCCCGCACATTAGCGGCCTCTACTAAGATATCGAATGATTTTTGAATACGCGCGTTAGTTGAACGGTGAAAAATGCTTATGCAAACATTATTTTTCCCTAATCATGTAAGAAATTGAAAGGGTTTCTATGTCGATTTAATGCAACTAAAATTAACGTCAAAGTTGTATTTTAGCATGCGGGTTCATTTCGTACAATAAAATAAACAACCAAAATCGACAAGAGAGCAAACGGTTAGTAATGGTATAACGGTATTAACGGTTTGCGCAAATATAGAATGATGCAAATGAGATGATGCATAGTTTTTTTGAAAAGTGGAGTTTTCACGCGATTGATTAGACACGTGTCGACTTAAGTCGTGAAAAGATATTAACGAGACTCGAATGGATTGTAGGACTCACGGTTTGACGTGATAAAGGGGCCACTCGACCGAGTCATTGAGGGACTCGACCGAGTGAACCTCTGAAAACGCTCATGTCCCGTATTTTAGACCCTACTCGATCGAGTTATTGACCAACTCGATCGAGTACGTTGCCACTCGACCGAGTCACTGTGAAACTCGACCGAGTCACTGTGAGACTCGACCGAGTGGAAGTCGAAAATACATTCTGTTTCGGTTTTTGGGGTGCCACTCGACCGAGTGGGCTTGGCACTCGATCGAGTGTCCCCTGTACGAACTGGGGTTCGCTCGCAATTTTATTATCGATTTCGAAATTGCTTTTGATTTTTGATAATTCCATGAGCTTGTTTAATCGGGCATAAATATTATGGAATTTATACTCGAGACTTAACTTCGATACTCGTCATATCCCATATTCGATTAGCGAATAGATATGGAATACTAGAGTGGAAACAAAAGAAAATCGCTTTAAGATCGTTTTAAATTAACTATCGCGATATGAATAGATTTCCTCCGCGTTTAATAATGTCATAATTCTAACGAATTGTATGACAATTATTTTAGCATCAACGAAAATCGCGTTAGTTAGTTTATTTGACTAGATCATTAGATTCAACATCCAATTACGGAATTGGTATCGAATCTAACGGATCGACACTTTACTTGAATTGAAAGACTTGATTCCCTCAGCTTCTCCGACATCGAAATAAATTCCTAGAGATTGTGAGATGTCGGATCCACGTCAACGGGTTTCGACCCTTATTAAAAAAAAGTATTTGTTTAGAAAAAAGGTTTTAGGAAATCGATGAAGTATGCGATTAAATGATGATGAGAACGAAAATAAAAACTATTATTTAGGTTGACTGGTTTCAATAATCAAGTGATCGGGGTGTCGGGATAAGCGACCGTCAACGCTGTGTGCAATACACTTGTATATTCGGGTTTTCTTATTCCGACATCCCTCACACTCGACACAAATTCACAAGTATTTTAGTATGTTAATACTAACGATACTATTGATATTATGACGCAAACAAAACAAAAAAAGACGACAATGACGACGAATGACGCGAGGAAGACGAGAAAGGAGAAGAAAAAGGGGTTTTTACACCCTCAACCTACATGTTTCTTATGCTCGGACGGGACTCGTAGTTGTGGCTTGCACGGGAGTATCGAGTATGTAGGCTAAGTTGTGGTGGTTAGGGTTTTGAATTCCTAAAGATAGGTTTAGGGTTTGCTAGTGTAGTATTAGGGTAGAATTAGGGTTTCGAAAAGGATGATCAAAAGTGTGTTGGAGTGTGTGCATGGGGGTGTATATATAGGCATTGCCCATGTACCCCGTCTAGGGTTACTCGACCGAGTAGCCCCTTGACTCGGTCGAGTGGCCCAAGCGCCTACAGCCGGGCTTGAATAAGGGCCCACTCGATCGAGTGGAGCTGACACTCAACTGAGTGGGTCAGCTAGATCGAGTGGTCCGGGCTTTGGACCTTGAATTGGATATCTTGTGGGTTTTGCTCTTGAGTTGGAATTTTGATGTTTGTGTGGCTGTTTTATGTGTGTCTTGGAAATGACTTTGATCGGGCTTGACCCAATCGCTAAAAGTCGGTTTTATTTTCGGTGTCGGTTTTGACCCAAATTAGTCTTGTTTGACTGAAAACGACCCACTGGGCCTGAATTTGAGGTCAGTTTTGTGAGATTTGTACTCCGTAGGTGGATTAGCCAGTAACTAATGGTTTTGAGCCCATATCCGAGCGCGTAGAAACACGTTAGCGTCCGATCATCATCGGGTGTTTTTTGGAAACTGTCATAGACACCTGGCAGTCAAAACGCGGGTGTCTACAATATCTGCCAATTTCTTCATAAGTTTTGGGGCAGCGATCTCATAAGGGTTACTCAAGAAGTCAGAACCAGTAGCCTCAACAAACTCACTCAAGGCAGACTCAAAGGCAAATCCAGGGGAGGCGATCTCGGAGGGACGAAGCAACTTAACTTGCAAATCGGCAGACTGGAGACGAGAAGCAAGGAAGGCAAAGTGCAGGGCATCAGCGGCGACAAAGACACCGAGCCCCCCTAGGGAAAAGGGTTGGGTGGCCAGCCGCCACTGTCACTCCCCGAAACCGGGTCCGGACGCCGTGACAATACGCTCAAGACTAGAGCGGAGCGCAGTGTCGAAAGAAAGGTGGGCCGACCCAAAAGCACGGGGAAAGATTATTTGAAGATTATTATTATTATTATTATTATTATTATTATTATTATTATTATTATTCTTGTTGTTGTTGTTGTTGTTGTTGTTGTTGTTGTTGTTGTTGTTGTTGTTGTTGTTATTATTATTATTATTATTATTATTATTATTATTTATTTATTTTTTGCAGGAAAATTTATCATTTCATTGATATTAATGAAATTACATTTTGATGAAAAAGATATATCACACTAACTTTCTTATACAAAGAAATCAAGCCTCTCTATAATCCTAGAAAACTTAGGATTCTCTTTAAAGGACTCAAATCTAATCTTAACCAAGAATTGAATTTGTTGAATTGGGCTATCAGTATTAGTACTAACACTAGAGAAAATTCTCTTGTTCCTCTCCTTCCAAAGACAATAAATTGTTGCTGCAAGACTAACAGACAACCAAGTATACTTTCAATGCTTTTTATGCTTGTCAACTCTCATCCATTTAATGATATCTTTGAGCTTAGGACCAATATTATCTACTGACATCCATTGCAAGACAACATTCCAGATTACTTTTGAGTAACTGCAAGTGAAGAACAGGTGTCCATGGTCTTCACCAGCAACTTCACATAAAGAGCACCGGGTAGCTTGTTGAAACCCTTTCTGAGTATACAATTCTGCAGAAGGAAGCTTCTGTTGAATAGCCATGTATGATATAACTTTGTGAGCAGGCGCAATAACAGGAGACTTCAAGATGGATCCCCAATTGATAGGTCTTCTATTAATGAGAGCAATGTACAGCTTGTTCACCAGGAATTTGGACTCTAGTGAACAATCCTCCAATAGCTTCTGAGCATTACATATTGAACCAGTCATTTGAACTAACTTATCTTTGGTAGTTAGAACATTCCTGAACCCTATAGGCATGTGTTCTTTACTTTCCACTGTCCAAATATTAGTAGACTGTAAAATGTAGTTATGGCACCATTTAGTCCAAATATTATCCGACTTAGAAAACTTCCAGATCCATTTAGCCAATAATGCAACATTCCATTCAGGAATACTCTTGATACCAAACCCACCCGCATTCCATGGTACAAAAACATCCTTCCATATTTTAAAAACTAACCTTCTCTGACCTGTCTTTATTCCCCAGAAAAAATCCTTACTTAGCTTTGTTAGGACTTTAGAAACACCAGCAGGCAACAATAGACTAGAGCACCAAAAATTCTCAAGGCCAAAGAGGACAGAGTTGATTAATTGGGTCTTGCCAGCATAGGACAATAGCTGATTGGACCAATGCTGAGTCGCGTGCTGAACTTTAAGGGTTATGGAATCAAATAGTTGTATAGTAATTCTAGATGTAGTGAGAGGCAATCCCAAGTATCTGAAAGGGAAGCTCCCAGAAACAAAGCAAGTAGCATCAGTTATTTCCTTTTGAATCTCTGGACTAACACCCCCAAAGTAAACACAAGTTTTGTCTACATTGGGATGCAGACCAGATAAGAGAGCAAAAGAGTCAAGGGCTTTTTTAACTGCCACCACAGAAGGCACATCACCCCTTGTGAAGATCATGAGATCATCTGCAAAGATGAGGTGTGTTAGCTGTAGTTTGCAGCACTTAGGATGAAAAGATACCTGCCTTTGAAAGCATAATCTTCTGAGCTTTTAAGACAAAACCTTCATGCTTAAAACAAAAAGATAAGGGGAGAGGGGGTCCCCTTGTCTTATCCCACTCTTACCCTGAAAATACCCTGAAATACTACCATTTAGCTTGAAAGAGTACCAAGGATCTGAGATACAACCCATGATCCATTTAACAAACTGCTCTGGAAACCTCATAGACAGTAACATAGAAGAAATGAAAGCCCATTGAAGAGAATCAAAGGCCTTCCTAATATCCACTTTCACCATGCATCTTGGGGTAATATATTTCCTAGTATAGCCTTTGACCAATGCCTGAGAAAGGAGCACATTATCAAAGATATGTCTACCCTGAATAAAAGCAGCCTGCTCCTCACCTATCAAAGACGGGAGGATAGGCTTCATTTTATTAGTCAGGATTTTTGAAATAGTCTTGTAAAAAATGGTTCAGCAGGATATTGGTCTGAATTCCTTGATAGATTGCATTAGCCTGTTTAGACATAACCCCAGTCTTAAAGAAAGATTGAACAGCAGCATAAAAATCCATACCAATAATACTCCAACAAGCCTTAAAAAACCCAGCAGAGAACCCGTCTATGCTAGGACTACTATTATTATTCATTTTAAAGATTATCATCACAAGACACAGGCAAGCAGAGGTTCTCCCGAGCAGAACTAGGTAATACTTTGGTATCAAGGATAGTCCCAGAAACAGGAAACCTGCTTCCTAAAAGATTAGAATAATAATCCTGGAATGCAGTGGAAACAGCATCAGGACCAACACAAGTGATACCCTCTTCATTTTTAGTAGCTCCAAGCATTTGCTAAGTCTTCCTCTCATCAATTTTAGAAAAGAAATAGTTGGTAAAGCAATCAGTCAATTGGATATGTTTAACTTTAGCTCTTTGTTGCAAAATACTCATTTCAGCTCCTTTTAGTTTACAGTAGGATTCTAATAAGACCCTTTCTTGAGCTATAAGAGAAGAAGAAAAAGGATCATTGCTCAAATTTTCCTGGCAGGCTTGCAACTCCTTCTTAGCTTGCTCCACCTCCCCAGAAAGATAAGAAAAATTATCCCTATCACTAGTAGAAAAACCCCCTACGATGGCGGTTGAATTAAACCTACGGTGGCGGTTTTGTAGCGACATGATTGGTGGGGACACTATAGGTAAGTGGCGGTTGTAAAACCGCCACCATAGCTTATCTATGGTGTCGGTTATCAACTTAGAACCGCCATTATAGGTAAAATAAGGTGGCGGTTCTTTAGTTAAAACCGCCACCATAGTTAAGATATAGTGTCGCTTAGCAAGTTAGAACCGCCACCAAAGGTTAGCTATGGTGTCGATGGTCATAAAGAACCGCCACCGTAGAGTAACCTATAACGTCACTTGTAAGCCAACAACCACCACCTTAGAGTAACTTAAGATGTCAGTTCTAAATAGAACCGCCACGAAAGAGTGAGATATGGTGTCATTTATAATACAAAAACCGTCACCATAATGTAATATATGGTGTCGGCTATGTTACTATGGTGTCGATTATTAACTTATGATGTCACTTGTAAGTCCAAAACTATTTGAATTACCAGAATCCCAAATCAATCAGTATTGGTTTTATTTCATAGCGTAAACCAAGTTTACATGGATGGTTCTAAAAATAATTAATGTTACACATTGACACATGATAATATTTCATGGTTACAAAATGAATCTTAAATAATAAGATCGGGAATAAAGACAAGTCTATGTAGCGATCACCCTTAATTTTCATCACACTTCTCTTGAAAATTTGGTCACTTGCACTCTCTTACTATTTAATTTTTTTCACCTGCAAAATAAAAATTAAAAAAATTTAAAAAATTGTCAGCTAAAAAAAACAATCGTGAATGATACAAGATTTGTATTAAAGTATATATATAAATTCATCGTTATAAAAAGTATAGTATGACATAACAAGATCAAAAATTACAATAAATTCATCATACTACAATCCAATAATAATAAATAGGGTAGGAGTGCATGAAGGTTACACAAGCAAGAGACAAATACCTGGCCCAAATTACATTCCGTTGGAGATTCTCTGCGAAGGAGATAATTTCAGCTCAAGGGTAACAACTAGAAAGATTGTTTCAATCATAAATCAATATAATAGAGTTCATTAGAAACCAGTTGAGCTCCATGGCAGTTTCTAAATGTACATGAGTAACACTTTTGATGAAAATAATCATTCTAACTGAATGGCATACAAAGGGCAAAAAAAGTCAGGTCCTAGCACAACAACATTAACAACAACAATACTCTTACATATTTAAACTATCACAGGAATAATGAAATAAATCTGAGACATTGATGCATGGACACACAGACCCAGTCCAAGAAGTAGCAGTGTATGAAAACTACGATACATACTCACAGAGAAGTCAGTTTAGAACATTTATGATATTCCCACATTGATGGCAGTATTTAGCTTTGCATGCCAAAAGATCATTTTTTGTTCTGAAATGTTCCTATAATGGACAAAATTTGATGTAGGTATTTCAGTTTTGATTTGAAGTTTAATCTTCTGAAATGCAGGGGAAAAGTAAAGATTTCTTTTTCGATTTGAACTTCTTATTCTAGAACCTTAATCAAAGAATTTCGCTGATTGAATTTTAAAATTATGATTTGGAAAGTAAGTGGATTGCGAGTAGTACTAACTGCATATTTATTGATGGTCGATCACCTATAGCAGACAATCAATGACGAAATTACTACAATACTGTTGCATCAACACTTAGCAACTATGGACCAAGATTTAACGTTGGTGGTTTGGTCTGAGTAATTTTCATTATAAAGAAATTTGGTCAAGCACAATTAAATTATAAACAACCAGTACAACACTTTCCCAATTGGCAAATGCTCCCACATATTTCAGTAATTTAGATAATAAATCAATGTGTTGCATTACAAAGTTGATAACCTTGATCCACAATTCACAAAAGCAATTATCACAGCATAATAGCAAACCCATAAGCATATATGGTCAATTATTACCAACAACACATTCACAACATCAAATTAATTACACCACCACCAGAAGTAACTAGCAGCATTGCAGCACTAATTCCATTATTACGAAAAAAAGAATCAGTGTCTTCATAAAACTAAAATCAAAAAGCAAAAATACGCAGCAAGCGAGCAGCTAAACAAAAATACGAATATCATAGGTTCGACATTCATACCTAAATTACTTCAAAAGCAGCCTAAACGAAACCCCTGGTTATGGGAGAAGTAGAAGCAGTAACTCATTAGTAATTCAAAAACCAAATAAACAAATAGGGCGTATAACAGAATTATATGAGAAAATGATGTTTTGTTGCACATTATTAACAAGACAAACAAATAAATTGGTCAAGCAAATACTAACCTCTTATTTACAGACGAGAAAATTTCATCAAGCAAAATCAAAATAGGAAAAACGATGCAACCATGAAGACGAAATGAAAGAGAATGATTCCATTATCAGGGATTTTTTTTAAGAAATTAGTAAAGGAGAAGATGATAAGGAATTGAAAAAAATAAAATCCAGGTTAATAGAGATGAACGAGAATACGGTATCACGGAGTATTCTGTATTAGCTTATAGGGGGTCGAGGGGAGTTACTTTTGAGATGAATCGAAGTGGGGGAGAACCAAAACGCATTTGGGGAAAACCTAAAACCCGAATTCGGTAAACTAAGGGAGTTTAGGGAACGAAGAAGGGGATTAATAAGAACGTCAATGGAGGGTGTTTATTATACTCTAATAAATTTAGAGGTGGTAATCGGGTGGGTCAGTTCATATCGGGTTGGGGTTATTGTTGGGTTTGTGTTCGGATCGGGCTACTCGTGTCAACCTTTGTGTCAAGTTCGGGTCATGTGGAATTCGTGTAATTCGGGTTGAGCTATGGGTCATCGTCAGGTCGGGTATCATGTCACTACATTTTTCTGACAGATCGGGTCAATTTTATTGGGTCAGTAGGGTCGGGTCAAGCTTCCCAGCTCTATACTCTACATTGTCGATTCCAATATATAACTCTCATTACAAAATATTACTGTACTCTATATTGTGACGGTTTTAAAAGAAAATCGTCACCAAGAAGCAACACTTTAATTTATTATGTCACTTTTTACGTCGATTTTAAATAGAACCGCCACAAACACTTTATAGTGTCGATGCAAAAATGAAACCGCCACAATATGTAGAACTCTATTATGTCACTTTTTACGTCGGTTGTAAATAAAACCATCACAAAAACCTATAGCGTCGATTCTAAAATAGAAACGGCATGAAAAGTATCATTTTTTTGTGTTACTTTTTACGTCGGTTATAAATAGAACAACCATAAAAAGCTGTAGTGGCGGTTCTAAAATAAAACCGCCACGAAAAATAGCACTCTATCGTGTCACTTTTTACGTCGGTTATAAATAGAACAGCCATAAAAACCTATAGTGGCGGTTCTAAAATAAAACCGCCACGAAAAACAGCACTTTATTGTGTCACTTTTTATGTCAGTTGTAAATATAACCGCCACAAAAACTCTATAGTGTCGGTTATACAGTAAAAACGCAACCAAATGTAGCACTCTATTGTGTCATTTTTTCAAAAAACCGCCACTAAAGACCTCAACCACCTATAGTTAATACCTAATATGTCGTTTTTGTTAGAACCGCCACAATAGCATAGACACGATAGGGGTTTTTTCTACTAGTGTATGAAAGTGCTTGAGGGCTTGCTTGACCCTTTTCAACTTTCGAAAGAGAATATACATTGGGGAACATCTTACCTTCTGACTCCAAGCCTTGGATACAGTGGGAAAGAAATCCTCATGATCAACCCCACAGTTCATGAAGCTAAACATTCTATGAGATTTATGATCTTTAGAAACATCCACCACAATAGGAGCATGATCAGAAACTCCAGGATCACCTATAGTAACAGCAACATGAGGAAAAGTAGAACACCAAGAATGGTTAACAAGAGCTCTATCCAACTTGGAACAAACCCTGGTCCCAGGATCTTGTTTATTAGTCCAAGTAGTTTCCCCACCACTACAAGGCAAGTCTTCTAATTTAAAACTAAGCAAACATGAATTGAAGTCAAACATGTCTTCCAAATTAGGGGGATTTGGACCTCTTTTCTCCTCAGGCAACCGAACAACATTGAAATCACCCAAGACCAACCAAGGTTGAGTAGTGCACCCAGCAACTAAATTATTCCAAAGAGGGATTCTCTCATCACCTTTATTCTTCCCATACACCATAGTGACCCACATTGCTTTGTTGGACTCAAAATGATTGATCAGGCTAGTAATATGTTGCTTACCCTTACTAACATTAGTTAGTGAAACAGTCCTGGGATTAAAGAACACCCAAATTCTACCTTTATGATGAAAATCATGGTTAGTGATAACAGACCAGCTACTAAAATGCCTTCTAATAATTCTGCTCACATTCTCCCATTTTACTCTAGTTTCAAGTAACCCAAAAACATCTACTTTATTGGCAAAGAGAAATTCCTTAACCTCACTATGTTTAAAAGGCTTGTTATAGCCTCTAATGTTCCATGATACAACTTTCATTTTTATCAGGAGGTAAGGCTTCTTTCAGTTTATGCATTTCCTCATTGGTGAAATGAGAGATGCTAAAAGAACATTCTTGATGCATTACAAGTTCAACCTCATCTACTTGGGACCCAAGGTCAACCAAATAGGGGGGGCTGTGGTACCACCTAGTCCAGACAACAGTTTAGACTCATTGGTCTGATCTAGCCATTCATTCTTGAAGAGATGAAATGAGTTAGTTAGGATCATTGGCTCTTTCACTATACTGGCCTTAATTTTTTGAGAAGAGGAATTCTTCTTACTAACAGGTGTGAACTTCTCACCCTCCAAAGAGTATTCTAAGTGCTTTACAGCAGCACTGTGAGAAGACTTTCCATCAGGAATCCCCTCCTCTGAGTACTCATTCTTCTTCACAGGCTCTGAAGTACCACCTAACTCTTTATGTTCACCAGAAATGCCAGTATTAGTCACCTGCACTTCCAGTAACACTTCTTCCACTACAGCTTCTTTAGGTTTTCGAACAACAAATTTCTTCTTTTCCAATTTACAATTGGTGATTGTATGTCCCAGTTTACCACACCCTTTACAATAATATGGAACCCATTCATACTGGATTCTTTGAACAGAATGATCACAAAAAGGGGTATTTATCACGATATGCTCAGGTAACTCTTTAGAGACATCTACCTCAACCAAAATACGAGAAAAAGAACAGCTTAGCTTTAGTGGTTGTAGCTAGGTCAGCACATAAAGGCTTCCCAATTTTACTAGCCATCTTCCCTAGAGCAATTTCAGACCAAAGAAAAGAATCCAGATCAGGAAACAGAACCGAGATAGGCACATAAGCAACCCTATCCATCTCTAAAGAGAAAGTAGGAGTCAATTCTTTAAGAACTAGGGTATAAACCCCCATTTTCCAAGGACCTCCTCTTAAAACACCTGCCGTGGCTTCTTTCGAATTAAATCGAAAAGAAAACCATCCTTTTTTGAAGTATTGCACAACAGGACATGCTATAACACTCCACTTTTCTTGCACAAACTTCTTCATAGCTTGCAAGTAGGTCTAGACCCAATGACATTCCCCATAAGCGTATTATCCCAAACCTTAAGTTCATCCTAAAAATCATGTAAATTGAAATCAAGTTCAGCCGAATCAACCACATCCTCATAGTAAGGCAGACTCATTCCAAGTTGGTGTGGTTTAGCAGCAATTTTGGACCAACTAGGTTTAGCGGGTTCGATTACAGGTTTAAGAATAGAATCATCAGCTTTAACAACATGTGTATGTATCACAGTGCTAACATCATTAACTTGAGCAGTAGAATTATGAGTAGGAGTGTTTATACCAGTAGCATTAATGGCGTTCAGAATTAAATCGTTAATCGAAGGAGTTCACGAAGCACTCTGCTCCGTAACCTCTTGCAAATCCTCCTTTTCCTTCAAACCCGAATTTCTAGAGCTTTCTCGCGGTGGCAATGGCGGCAGCAACTGCTTTTTAGGCGGTCTACCAGGGTCCCGTTTCACCTGAGAATCTGCCATGAGAGCTTCGAGCTATGGAAACGAAAATCGGTTGAGAGAAAACGGTTATAGAGAGAGAAAGTGTTTCTCTCACTTCGCAATTATTATTATTATTATTATTATTATTATTATTAATTATTATTGTTATTATTATTATTATTATTATTATTATTATTATTATTATCATGTTGTCGTCCTATAGAGATCTAATATTGTTCGTATTAGATTTCGACTTATTTCGTACTGAGGTATGTCTTAATCTCGTCTTAGTTAATCTTTTGTGACTTTCATGTTGTTTAAAGATTTATGGAATTTATGTCATGTTAATAATATTGTAGCATGTGGTATCAGAGCTTAGGTTAATGAACTCAAGATTGTTCATTAATTAAGATCATTGGTATTATATACTCCTTAATTTGGCACTCACTAATTACCATGCGAGATTGGAGATTAATTATTGGCGGCATAAACATTGATCGCCACTCCTCCATAAGTTCTTTGCTTGATTTTAATTTATACAAGTTGTAATTGTTGGTTGATGGCAAGAGTTGTTGTTTTTCATCTTTTGCTTGCCCCACATAGGAACTTTTTGAAGCTTAGTTGCTCCTTATAAGGCTTCCTCTTTAGTGGTTTAGTAAGTGTAAGTGGAAGTGGGCCTTTTTGGGTGAGGAGTATTGTTTGGCTGGTCAAGCCAACACGCGCGCGCGTGCGGCCTGACCCGGTCTCGGGTTTGGGTTTGGGTAGAACACCTGCGGTACAGGCTGTGCCCGACTTTTACATTTTGGGGCCTTCTTTTTTGTTGTGTTTGTCCAGGTTCATTGGGCTTGTGTATGCTGTCTAGGTACAAGTTTGGGTTGGTTTGATTCAATCAAGTCAGACTGTTACAGGAGTGATTAAGGTGATTAAAGCCATTAATCTCTGTGACTAATGCCTTAATTGCTGATGATTCTTTGCAGGCTATTCCAAACTTTTGTCCTATAAATATCAAGCACTTTGCCTCCTTTGATACACAACAATCTGCTTTCTTCCTCTTCTCTCAAACACATTCTACTACTGCTTTGTCTTTCTGTTTCTGGGTTCATTTTTTTTATCGTTCCAAAGTTCACACACTCGAGTGGTCGAGCTTATGAGCTGTAGTGTTAACCTTGGGGAGCTACCGACATTGTAGGCGATAACCACCTTAGTCGTGCCAATATAGTTTTCAAGTCAGTGGCTTTCATACCACGACACTGCTGTCCCGTTTCAGACCCGATTTCTGCCCAATTTGTAATTCTACTGCACCTCTTGTTTCGGTCCTTACTCGGTTCAATCCCTTGTTGCCTCTCGGTTTTATTTTGCTGCCAGTCCCTTGTTGCCTCTCGGTTTTTTACGCCTTTCGTCCCCTGGTGCCTCACAAAATTTGTGTGTTGTCCAATTCGGGTTGTTGCCTCTCGGCTTTTATTGTTACGCGACTAACAATTTGAAAATTTTATCATAATTTTGTGTCACGAAACGAAAAAAAAGAAAGAGATAATATGACTGTTGTTTCGACAAAATTTGCTGTCGCCTTATCGAAATTAGAACCTCTAGATAGGTTGAATTATAAGAGGTGGTCTCAAAAACTTTTAATGTTTTTCGAGCAATTGGAAATCGAATATGTTCTGTTTGAAGACGCACCTGAATTAATTATTGCGTCTGCTGCGGCCGAGGCCACACATCCTCCCGTTGCCACGGTTAAGTCCAATGACGAAAATATTAAGAAATATGATAAAGATAATAAGGTTGTTAGATATCATCTTCTTAATCACATGACTAACACCTTTTTCGATTTGTTCATGGTCCATAAATTTGCTAAATCTATTTGGGAGTCTTTAGAGAAAAAATATGGGGCCGATGATGCAGGCAAAAAGAAATATGTGGTGGGTCAGTGGCTTAGGTTTCATATGGTAGATGATAAACCCATTATGGAGAAAGTTCGTACTTACAAAAACTTGTGTGCTAATGTTGTCAACGAGGGTATGAAACTTGACGAGGTCTTTTTAGCTAATGTGTTGTTAGAGAAATTTCCTGCGTCGTGGAGTGATTATAGGAACCACCTAGAACACAAAAAAGATCTATCACTTCAAGAGTTCATAAGTCACATGAGGACTCAGGAAGCTAATCGCCTCAAGGATAGGTTTGTCCTTTTGTCGTCTGTCTCTACCAAAGCTAACCTTGTTGAAGCTGGGGGTCTGTCTCATGGCAATAATAAGGGTAAGAATAAAGTGGGTTAGAGTCAGGGTCAGGGCAAGGGTCAAAAAGGGAAAGGTCAAGGTGCCAAGAGAAAAAATCAAGGAAACTCTAACAAGCCAGTTCCCAAGATCCATAAGTCGAATCCAAACCTGGTGTGCTATGTGTATGGGTAACACCCCCATTTACGTAGGAGCCTTACCAGACATCCCAAGTAAATAAAGGTGTTACCATCTCGGTTTTCTCGAGGTAGTAGCTCATTACAATACAATATGGAATGCCAAACTGACCAAATGATTTGAACAATACAACTCATTAACTATTACAACTCTGGTTATACAGCGTAAGCTATACAATCTATATAAACAGGAACGCTTGTGCATTCACCCGTACTACGTCTAGGCCAGTAATCGCGTTCACCCAATCCCGTACATGCATCCCAGCATCCAAACACATCACGACATACATAACCTGCATTATAGACTGCTCCCCAATTGACCGGAATTATCAATTGGATCATCACAGGCCCCCAGGAAATTGGGTGACAAGGTGACAAAAATAACAAGGTCAGCCACGCTGAGTAAGGAATAATCATACCATTCGTTAAAGTAATAGATGAGCATGCGAGAATCAATTCTGATATCAATACATAATCACGATAATACCATCATACAATAATCACGATCTCAATGATCGTCATCTCAATTCCAATCTCGGTTTCCACAACCATATCCACTATGGTAACAAGGGCCCCGTATTCATTAATGTGCACATCCCTCCTAAGGCCGACCCAAAGGAGGCGAATAAACGGGCAGGTTCGAGATCAACTGAACCTAGGTTACTTTTGTAGGTAACCTTCACATTCAAAGCGTGGTCCCGCAGGCACCAACGCGGCCGTAGCCTCTCATATCAAACTCTGTATCGGAATCTCAATAATTCCAACTCATCACAATGTCTCATATCTCATCTAATGCATACTATTATCGCAATGTCATCCATACCAATATATATAAATATAACATTATAATAGTAAGGTTAAACCTTACCTCGTCAACGCAACAAGAAGCAACCGATTGAACAGGTAACATAAGCAACACGTATCACGATGTTTAGAACCCATGATGCAAGGCTTACACCCGTCAACAACGAGGATAAAAGCTACCAAGATAAACCCGTGACCACGACATAAAACGATCAATACGATGGACGGACAGCCGACATAATACTACTAATACCCAATGCAACTCACCCTCGTCTGACCCACACAAACCAACAAACATCTCACACTTACTAATATTACGACCCACAAGCACATACATAAAATACAAATCCGACTCGTTCACGCACGCCATACAACCGGACACACCCGCAACCAAAGCACTAGCCCACAACCACTCCACAACCAGACAGGCACGCCACATCAATATTGATAACTAGCCCCGAGAGCGACGACAACCAACAGCCGCAACACCAACACTAACGGCAAACAACCACAACACTAACAATGCGACCCACAACCACAAGCAATTCGTACAACGACAAAACCCACCAATACACCGACTCCGGCCACCATACCCGCACATCGAAAAACTGAGCAAGGACATGGCCAACAAACAGGGGAAGGACGACGGGAAACGGAGGGAACCAAAGGGTTAAGCAAGTGGTCGTGGTGTTGACGGTGGTTGACGAGGGGCAGAGGTTGGAGGTGTGTGTATTGATGTTTGTAGGGGAAGGAGAGTACGTATGAATGGTGATGATGGTACGGGAAGGAGGCTGCGGGTGATGAAGGGGTTGTTTGATTAGGTTAAGCAAAAATGATGAGTGTACGTAGTAACCTACACTCTTTAATGTTTATCTTATTATTATATTATTATTATTATTATTATTATTATTATTATTATTATTATTATTATTATTATTATTATTATTATTATTATTATTATTATTATTATTATTATTATTATTATTATTATTATTATTATTATTATTATTATTATTATTGAGGGTCTAGTTGGACTCGGAAACAGGTTTAGATAGACAACTATATATAATAGGATAGGATACTCGGTTTACTTGACTTGACTCGGGTTTGACTCGACTTGACTCAACTTGACTTCTATATAAAATACGGGTATTACAATCTACCCTCCTTATAAGAAACTTCGTCCCGAAGTTCACCTCCCACTACGAAACGACAGACTATACCAACCAGACCAACCAACTACTCAATAACCGACTGATCACCAAATCACCAAACTAACATAAGTAATATATCTTGAATTTGCAAGACAGGGTATTACAGTAGACAGGTCACAAAGCATACCAGTGTCCTCAAAAGAAAGGTGGTCAAGCTGCCCAAGCCAACATTACTGAATCAGATGATGATATTATTGCTGCGGTGGTGGTTGAGGCCAATCTTGTGGCAAATGCGAGTGACTGGATTCTGGACACAGGAGCGTCAAGACATCTCTGTGCCAACAAGGAGTTGTTCGCTAAATTTGAAGATGTAGCTGACGGTGAAAAGGTCTATATGGGTAACTCTTCTTCTGCGCTGATCATAGGAAAAGGCAAGGTTTTTCTTAAAGTAACCTCTGGGAAAACTCTTGCCCTTCATAATGTTTTGTATGTCCCTACTCTGTGCAGAAACCTAGTGTGCCTTGTTAAACAAAGTTGGTGTGAAACTTGTTTTTGAGGCTGACAAGGTTATAATGTCTCGCAAAGAGGATTTTGTGGGAAAGAGTTATCTTAGTGAGGGCTTATTATTTTGAACATTGACTCTTCTGCTATTAATAATAATTCATCTACTTCTGCTTATATCGCTGAGTCTATTGATGTTTGGTGTGCTAGATTAGGTCACGTGAATTATGAATCGATTAAAAAATTGAAAGCAGTGTCGCTTATTCCTTCTTTAACCACCAAAGTGATCTTCACTAAATGTCCTAGTTGTGTAGAAGCTAAGTTTATTAAGAAACCTAGTAAACCGGTTAAAACTAGACATATGAGTCTTCTTGAGTTAATTCACACCGACCTAGCTGACTTCAAAAGTACTATGAGTAGAGGAGGTAAATTTTATTATGTCACTTTTATTGACAATTACTCAAGGTACACTAAAGTGTATTTGCTTAAGAATAAAAGTGAAGCTGAAGAGATGTTTATTAAATACAAAGCTAAGGTAGAAAATCAACTTGACAAAAAGATTAAAAGAGTCAGGTCTGATAGAGGTGGTGAATATAGCTCTAATTATTTAGTAGTTTTCTGCGAGAAAAATGGATTAATTCACGAGACTAGTCCACCTTACCAACCTCAGTCCAACGGAGTAGCTGAACGTAAAAACAAAACTTTAAAAGAAATGATGAATGCTATGCTTTTAAGTTCTGGCCTTTCTGATGATATATGGGGGGAAGCAGTGCTTTCAGCTTGTCACATTCTTAACATGATACCTCATAAGAAATTAGACAAGACACCCTATGAATTTTGGAAGGGTCATGTCCCTAACTTAAGCTTTCTGAAAGTGTGGGGGTGTTTGGCTAAAGTTAGTTTACCGAGTTTTAAGAGGCCTACCATAGGACCTAAGACGTAAGATTGTATTTTCATTAGTTATGCTCAAAACAGTGTTGCTTATAGATTCATGTCATTGAATTATCATTCTATTTTTGAGGCAAGTGACGCCGAGTTTTTTTGAGCATGTTTTTCCTTTAAAGAAAGTTGTTGATTCACCTCCTGATTTGTCTAATGTGCCTCTTAATCCTGTTGATAGTTCTTTGCATACTAGTAGTAGTATTGTTGATGATCATGCTAGTGAACCTAGAAGGAGTAAGAGACCTAGAATTGAAAAGAACTTCGGAGATGATTTTATCACAATGTTCTTAACTGAATATGCTTGGGGTGATTGTGCTTGTTTTGAATTCGTTTATGCTTATTTAACAGAAGATGACCCAAAATCGTATGATGAAGCCATGAGATCCATAGATGCTATCTTTTGGGAAGAAGCTATTAAAAATGAGTTAGATTCTATTGCATTTAATCAGACCTGGGAATTGACAGATTTACCTAAGGGTAGTAAACCCATTAGTAGTAAATGGATTTTCAAAAGGAAACTGAGACCTGATGGTACAATAGAAAGATTCAAAGCTAGACTTGTGGTGAGAGGGTTTAAACAAAAGAAAGATATTGATTATTTCGACACTTACTCACCTGTGACTAAGATTTCCACCATTAGAACTCTTATTGCTCTGGCTGCTATTCATGATCTTGTTGTTCATCAGATGGATGTTAAAACTGCTTTCTTGAATGGTATGTGACCTAAAAGAAGAGATCTATATGTCACAAGCCGAGGGGTTTGTGGTAAAGGGTCAAGAGAGTAAGGTGTGTAAATTGAGAAAATCCCTATATGGTCTAAAACAAGCACCTAATAAACAGTGGTATGAGAAATTTCACAACACTTTGATTGAAGATGGCTACATAACTAACAACTCTGATTCATGTGTGTACTCTAAGATGTTTGGATCAGACTGTGTATTTGCCTTTATGTTGATGACATGTTAATTCTAGCTTGGTAGTAATTTATTTGTTGTAAATAAAACCAAACAATTTCTGTCGTCACGGTTTGAGATGAAAGACTTAGGAGAAGCTGATGTTATTCTTGGAGTCAAATTGATCAAAAACTCATCTGGAATATCCTTAAGTCAATCTCATTATATTGACAAAGTGTTGAAGAAATTTGATAGTTTTGATGTTACACCCGCTAGAACTTCTTATGATGCTAGTATACCTTTGCAAAAAAACTTGGGTGAGAGTGTATCCCAAGAAGAGTATGCCAAAATTATAGGAAGTGTGATGTTTCTCATGAACTATACTCGACTTGACATTGCTTATGTTGTTAGTAGGCTAAGCCGGTATACACATAACTCTGATGGTGAACATTGGAATGTTCTTCGACGATTACTAAGATACTTGAAAGGGACAGTTAATTCATGTATGCATTTCGGTAAATATCCTGCTATGTTAGAAGGATTTAATTATGCAAACTGGATTGCAGGTAATGATGAAACAAATTCCACAAGTGGTTATGTGTTTACCTTGGGAGGAGGAGCTATATCGTGGAATTCTGCGAAACAGACTTGTATATAGCAACCTCCACCATGGAGCCCGAGTTCATTGCTCTTGAGCTAGCAAGTCAAGAAGCAGATTGGTTGAGAAACTTACTAGCTGACATACCAGTGTGGGGGGGGGGGGGGGGGTAGGGGGAACATGTTGCACGAGTCTCCTTACACTGTGATTGTCACGCAGCCATCGGCATTGCTAAGAATGTTGTCTACAATGGTAAGAAAAGACATATCCGGATCAGGCATGCTATGGTGAAACAATTCCTGAAATATGGAGTGATTGCTATAGACTATCTGAAGTCTGAACGCAATCTTGCAGATCCTTTCACAAAAGGATTACCGAGAAGAGTAATTCTCGACTCGTCGAGGGGAATGGGGCTGAGGTCCTTAAGTCAAGATTAGAGTATGAATCTTGATGGGCTTAAAAGCTCACATTTCTATAGCGATACATAATCCATAGCCAGTTTTGGTGGTGCTTTGAGACGCACTTGATGGATTGTGTGAGTAAATAAAGGTTGGACTTATGTCCTTAATGGCTTACATGAGATGTGCTGTTAAGAAGCACTAAGCCACCTACATGTGTGTGACGGTTGAGTCGCCATCGTGTTAAGAGTATAAAACTTTTAATTAAGAACACTCACTAGAACCAGGGTAAACACATTGCTCTAAAAGCGTTGCACTTTAAAATTGCGGAACGATCAATTCTTGGAGCGAGGTATGATATGTGTTGTGAATGTCTCAACCGAAGCTCAACTAGGAATTCAAATCGAAAGATATTCACTAGTTGTAAGTAATTTGTTGCCTCGCCTGACTAATACGTCAATTCCAGTCATAAGACATTGAACGTCTAAGTATCCAAACCTTCCGTACCCAGGAACCTTTCCTTTCCTCCTTTCTCCTTGTTTTCCCTTTGCCATCAGTGGGGGATTGTTGGTTGATGGCAAGAGTTGTTGTTTTTCATCTTTTGCTTGTCCCACATAGGAACTTTTAGAAGCTTAGTTGCTCCTTATAAGGCTTCCTCTTTAGTGGGTTAGTAAGTGTGAGTGGAAGTGGGCCTTTTATGGTGAGGAGTGGTGTTGGGCTGGTCTAGCCAACACGCACACGCGCGTGCGGTCCGGCCTGGCTCGGTCTCGCATTTGGGTTTGGGTAGAGCACCTGCGGTGCGGGTTGTGCCCGACTTTTACCTTTTTAGGTCTTCATTTTTGTTGTGTTTGTCAAGATTCATTGGGCTTGTGTTTGCTGTCTAGGTACAAGTTTGGGTTGGTTTGATTCAGTCAAATCAGACTATTACAGGAGTGATTAAGGTGATTAAGGCGATTAATCTCTGTGATTAATGCCTTAATTGCTGATGATTCTTTGCAGGCTCCTCCAGACTTTTGTTCTATAAATACCGAGCACTTTGCCTCCTTTGATACACAACAATCTGCTTTCTTCCACTTCTCTCAAACACATTCTACTACTGCTTTGTCCTTCTGTTTCTGGGTTCGTTTTTTTATCGTTCCAAAGTTCACACACTCGAGTGGTCGAGCTTGTGAGCTGTAGTGTTAACCTTGGGGAGCTACCGGCATTGTAGGCGATAACCACCTTAGTCGTGCCGATATAGTTTTCAAGTCAGTGGCTTTCATACCACGACACTACTGTCCCGTTTCAGTCCTGATTTCTGCCCAGTTTGTAATTCTACTGCACCTCCTGTTTCGGTCCTTACTCGGTTCAGTCCCTTGTTGCCTCTCGGTTTATTTTACTGCCAGTCCCTTAGCTTGTTGCCTCTCGGTTTTTTACGCCTTCCGTCCCCTGCTGCCTCTCGGAATTTGTGTGCTGTCCGATTCGGGTTATTGCCTCTCGTCTTTTATTGTTACGCGACTAACAGTAACACGTGACCTTATTTTGCATTACTATTTTGCATGTTGTTAATTACAATTTCGCATGTTATGCATTACTAAGAAACCAAGTATTACGATGAAGAATTAAGCTGAGATGATTAATGAATCAGGAGCATGAAGGCCATGAACCATACACATAATATTGAGCATGATAGTGCATGATTTGTAGTTATTTAGTTATACATGGTGGTGTACCATTAATTTATTTTGGGTGCCGTAACATATGTAAATACTACTCTCTCCTCGGTTCCATTTGATTGTTGCATTTACTTTTTCACACTTGCCAATGCACGTTTTCTTTTGTCTATATCTTTAGTTACATATTTCTAAAAGTTATAAGAATGTGATATTTATACCGTACTCGATTAGACAATTTAAACAAGATCTCATATGACTATGTTTTATCTTATATATTAGAAGATACATTGACGATTTCATTCACCTATGAATAGTGCCCAAAAAATAAATGCAAACAATCAAATAGAACGAAGGAAGTACAACTTTGATAAGATTCAATAAAAGTGTGACCATTGATATTGATTTTATGTATGAAAATTTTCCATATTCATGTAATTTTCCATAACATATTCACGTGAGAAAGTTGATGAGTTACCGTATGTACTACCTCCATTATGTATACAGTTGCTCAATTATTTATTTTTATGCACTAATTATATATTGGATAAAAGTTTGAATTTTTCGTACTAATAATAATTTGGTTTTAGTTGACAATCATGATATTGATGAATTGTTGTCAATTTATGGTTATCTTTGTCGTCATTATTATTGGTTATCTTTGTCGTCATTATTATTGTTGTTGTTGTTGTTGTTGTTGTTGTTGTTGTTGTTGTTGTGATGTACGGAAACTTTTATGAGCATAATATTTTGACTTAGAATTTTATTGCTTGAGAGGTAATTCCATGGCAATATGATTAATGATATACTCCGTATGATTATGATTATTTACCGAAACATGGTTTCACCGTATTATTTATAATCATTCGATATAATTCTTCGTTTGACAAATAATGATTTATTAAATTATAATTTCATATACTCCGGTTTTAGATCATGTTAATATGAAATTCTTATGGTTACAATTCACCACAGTGAATTTACAACTTAAGTTCAATTTTGACATACTATTGTCATCATACTGTTCACATATAAAAATATATATTTACCCGCAGGTAGATTATATTGTCATGTGTATCATTCTATTTAAATATTTTAGTGACTACCCACAGGAGCACTATTATAAAGATGTGTTGTTTCACATATTTAAGCTTTATTATTTACGTTGTCTTATTTTATCACAACTAAATTTTTACCTAATCAAGTGCAATCTTATGCTAAATCTGTTTCGAGCTTAATGGAACAAACTAATCTAAATGGAAAGAGCAATTTAAGTTCACCTTGGGTTGATGAAACTGGATTACTGGATACTAGTCTTCGAAAAGACAAGTGGACTGACTTAACTTCTTAAAGTACTGCTCAAATATTTCTCCATGAATCTTGGGAGAGATCTGACAGATTATGCATTTTATTCTTATGTTGGATAATTGTAACCAACCTTAAGACTTAAGAAATTATTGTATGGACTGAAATAAGCATTGAAACAATGACTTAATGTTCGATTTTAAAGAAAATATCATTAATCCTTGCATAAATCTCAAGATTAGTGGGAGTAAGTTCATATATTTGATTTTGTACGTTGATAATATTTATTAGCCAGCAACGATTTTGGTTTATTACATAATACCAAGAATTTTTTTACGTTGATAAGATTTATTAGCCAGTAACGATCTTGGTTTATTACATAAGACCAAGACTTATGTCTTAAATGGCTAAATAATACTGTACATAATATCTTTATGGATCTCTGGTTGGGAATTTAATGTATACTCAGGTAAACCTGACATTATTCATGCTCAAATATAGAAAAAAAGATCACCAACAAGTGACTGGTTATTTTGATTCAGATTTTGGGAATCGTATGACACAGTTTTTTTATACTTCCACCATGTAAGCTGAATATGTGACTTGTTACGAGGCTTTAATATAAGGAGTATGATTGCGTAATTACCGTGATAATAATGAAATTGCAATCTTTTCCTCCAAGAATGATATGTGTGGACATGACATAGGTCCACCCCGACGCGGTCACGCGCGGGTTAGGGGAGGCGAATGAATCTCCATATGAGATGGATCGAACTGAAATTTAAATCGAAGTGGAGTCGCCACCGAATTTTGTGGGAGTTCGGGCCCGTTCGAACCCACTCTATGTCGTAGTGGGCCATGCACAAAGTATGGCCCATTCCGATGTCAGAGTTTATTGGGTTCGTCCCTTTGCATTTGATACCGATACCGACATTATCGGATACCGTGTATTGAATGACTCTCGTGTGCGAACGGTTTCGGACATCCGGAAACCATTGTTCTGAGTAAGGGGTGAGGGTACGTGTTGGGAAGTTCATAAAGAACACCCAACCCCGCCCGCACATTAGCGGCCTCTACTAAGATATCGCTTGACTTTCGAATACGCGCGTTAGTAATACGATGAGATGATATGCAAACAACGTTTTGACTAAACATGCGAAAATTTAGAATAATAAGTTGCTACGTCGATTTAATGCATCTAAAATTAACGTCAAAGTTGTATTTAGCATGCGAGATTCATTTAGTACAATAAAAGAAATAAGGGTTATTTAACGACAATAATACCAACTATAGGGCGTCTTCCTAAAATAATACCAATTTCAATAAATCTGAGAATAATATGTATTATTGAAGTAGTTAAACAAGAGTAGTATAAATGACTATATAACCTGCAACAGCAGGTCACCTAATTAATATTTGACCTACTACTTATCCTTCATCCTCCTACTTAGACCTGGATAACAGGTAAACCGTGTCGGGTTAGATTCGGGTCAGGTCACTTTCGTATTATAATAATCGGGTTGACTTCAGGTCGGGTCGGATAATTTCGGGTTCGAGTCATCCTCGGGTTTGTTGCTTTCATCTTTTTAAGGGATATCGACTTATTTTCTATAATAATAGTCGGGTCAGTTTTATGTTAGCTCGGGTCAATTCGAATTACGGGTCAAAATCAAGTCTTCAATTCGGGTGTCGGGTCGGGTCATTTTTGTCAGGTCTACTCCTCCTTACTTCTCTCCTTCATTCTCTCTCTCCATTACCCTTCATCCTTCTTCAGTTTTTTTTCTATACGTTTCGTTTAGATTAACGTGTTGATTTTGGTGTACGATTGTGTTGTTAGCTAGATTTGGTGAGGATGAAGACTTGAAGAAAGAGGAAGACAGATGACATGAATGACGTTTAATGGCCCGTACACTGAGTAGGTGAAAAAGAGTGAATTAATATGAAATAAATTAAATGCGAAAAAGGAAGGTGAACGGGTTCTACTGTTAACTGGTCATCTATACTAGTCTGATTTAACTACTCCAAAAATACGTATTATTCTCTAATTTATTAAAATTGGAATTATTTTTGGAAGACGGTATATAGTTGGTATTATTGCCGTTAAATAATATTAAAGGTGAAAAAGGAAGGTGGAAGGGTTCTACAGGTAACCGGTCAACTATACTACTCTTGTTTAACTACCCCAATAATACGTATTATTCTCAGATTTATTAAAATTGATATTATTTTGGGAAGATGCCCTATAGTTGGTATTATTGTTGTTAAATAACCCAAGAAATAATGAAAATAAATCGACAAAAATAGAAACAAACATGTTAGTAATGAAGATAACGACAATAACGGTTTGCAAGCAATATATAATGAAATAGAATAATGTAAATGACATGATGCATGATTTTGAAAAGATGAATCACGTGATAGACTTGACACGTGTCGACTGAGGTCGCTGAAAATATTTTATCGAGACTCGAGATGTACTAAAAAGCTCGCTGTTTGCTAGACCAGAAGCCACTCGATCGAGTCATCGCGGGACTCGACCGAGTGGTCTCGAAAAAAAACTTTTGTCTCGGGTTTTAGGGTGCCACTCGATCGAGTGCCCCTTGTACGGATTGCTGTCCGGTTTGATTTTGATCTCGAAATTGTTTTTGAAAAAATCGACAATTTTGTCGAGCCGCGTAAAAATATAATGCGATTTTTACTCGACTTGAATTTGCGATACTCGTCATATTCGACACTTGATCATGGAATCAATATCGAATATTCGGAGCGACTTTTTAGAAAAGATGTTTTGAAAATCGTTTGAAAATCGAACTAAAAAAAACAATGTAGATTCTCTCCGCGTTGAAATCGTCGTGGATTATGTGACGATTATCTTAGCATCAACGAGATTAATTGGATTCTTGTAGATATGATATTCGACTATATAGAGCCGGTATCATATTTTAAGAATGACCGTTTGTATGAAAATTAAATAGTTGCGATAATATCGGTATTAGAGACGGTGAAAAAGAAAAGAAATAAAAAAAAGACACGACGACGACCCGTATAAAGACGGACGAATGGCACGAAAAAAAACGAGAGAAAGAGAGAGAGAAGAGAGAAAGGAGAAGACGGGAGTTGAATTTACACCCTCAACCTACATGCTATGTATTCTCGGAACGGAGCTCGTCGGGATGTGGCTTAGGCACGGGAGCGTTGAGATGATATAGGAAGAGTTATGGTGGTTTATAATTGGGAAGGGATTTGACGAGTTTTGCTCTCGGGTTTTTGACGAGTTTTGATCTCGGGATTGTGTATGATTAGGGAAGGGATTTGATGAGTTTTGCTCTCGGGTCTTTGACGAGTTTTGATCTCGGGTGTAACACCCCCGTTTATCCAAGAGCCTTTACTAGGTCTTCCTGGATAAATGGAAGTGTTACCATCTCGGGTTAACCGAGGCAGTAGTCCCATCACAATACAATACTGAAACACAACCGTGTTAATAGATTATTCAAAGGATGCAAACCAAGTTTGGAACTAAGTAGGGTTACAAAAAAAACCAAAACGGCTACATAAAACAAAAAGGGTCTATTAAGTATTAATGACGGAAACGCGCTAAGAATATGACAATGTTGGTTACGCACTCCCTTCCCGAACAGCAAATCCCTTCAGTTAAGCACACATCAAGGATCCATATCTGCATCAATAATCTGCTCCCCAAAAGACCGAAAATGTCAATTGGATCGTCGCAGGCCCCCAATAAAATAGGGTGACAATTTCAACAGAGGAAACGGTTAGAACATGCTAACATTAATATACCAATACGGAGTATAAAATATTCAGTCTCAATCATCTCAACACCATCATCCGTACCAATCGATAATATCATCGCCATATTCTCAGCACTTCACTGTGTCCATAATTTCCGCTACACTACTCAATGGACCTCCCGGCCAGGATTTCGCTATACTACTCAGTGGACCTCCCGGTCAGGATTTCGCTACGCTACTCAATGGACCTCCCGGTCAGGATTTCGCTATACTACTCAATCTCGTTCATATCAATGTCATATCATAAATACATAGCTCATACGACATTATATTATTAACATATTCCAAGTAAGGAAAACCTTACCCAGTTAGCCCGTCACCACCAGGTAGATAGTATATATATCACCACGGAGATTCTACGAAGTCCGATCCTAGTAAAATAATATAAATTCAAATTAATAACGGTTTTAACAAGCTTAATTATGAAATGAAACCTGACGCTAACTTAGTTACGACATATTATTATCTTGGCCTAGTTATTAGAATTGAACTAAATGTTTAGTGTCCTTATCTTTGACCAAAGTAAATATGTGATCTTAAGTGTGTTTATATATATCCGTGAGTGAATAAGCACAGCTAATTAACTACAATGTCTTGTGCTACTTACACCTATGATTACGGTGGAGCTCGACTAATCATAACTCCGAATGACACCCAACAACAACAACTACTCCGGGTGTGGCTGGAAAATTACTACTGCTCCTGTTATATTATACATACTACACTAGCAATTAAGAATGTGTGCATGATTCCTATTATATTACACACTACACTAGCAACTACTATTGTTTAATCATGCCATAAAACTTAGTCACTACAATTTGCGCCGTAATATAGACACACATGGTATGCTCCTTACTCTCCTCATTACACGCTGATTAATCATCATATACAACCGCTAATCACACATAGGATTGTTGTGCAGTGATGAAAGATGGATGGTAGGATGAGCAGAAAATAAAAGCGTAGATGAATGAGAAAACAGCAGCCATAATTTGGGTTGAGATAAGTTGGGTTTAAGGATTAAATGATTATGTAATGAGTTTTGTAAGATGTAGAATCGTAGGAGTACAACATAGTATTGCAATTATCAATCCTAATACTCTAACCTATCAGCACCAACCTCTTATTATCATACAGTTTCATATAGACGCAGGAGTATATGCTAGGATTTCACTCGGATAATTCAGAACAAATGTTCCGAGGAGGACAGAAGAATGAGACCGACTTGGATTGAAGAGCAAGGAAAGCGACGAATGACCAGAAACGGCACAATGACAACATACGGCAACAATTCGATCAAAAGAACAATATACCCGACACCAATATATCAACTTCATTATTCACTAATCGTATCATACTACGTAAACATAAAGACGGTTGACATACCTAGGTGACGCGTAGGATCGAGTTCTAGCCTACCGGTAGACCAAACCGACCCCTATGGTTCTCCTTTCTCTTCTCTTGCTAGTTCGGTGCGTGCTGCGTTATTCTTTGTAGTGTTGATGTCGTGCCTCAATTTGTGATGAAGAGGTGTGTAGGCTAGGGTTTAGGTAGGTGTATATATATATAAATATATAAGAGTGAATATATAAGTGTAGGCTAGGTTTTTACCAAGTACACGGGAATATCATGTGTGCATTTTGTGCTCGGCCCATAAGTGACCTAAGGTCTATTACGTGATGTTCCGCTTATAAAGTTTGTGGCCTATTTGTTCGTGTTCGACATAAAGTTCCACATAACTAAACTGTCTGGACTCCGGTTGACTTACCTCTAACTTACTACAAAGAAAATACGTACTAGAAAATACGGGTATTACAATCTACCCTCCTTATAAGGAACTTCGTCCCGAAGTTCGCTCCCCGACACAAAGCTCAATGGTACTCCAAGGAACTACTCTCCTAATAACGAAGTATTAAAACTAACTTTTCTATATGATGAAAGTCTAAGTACTAAGCATAAATCGGGCTGCTATATCCTACCCTCCTTAAAGACAAGGTTACGTCCCCGTAACCGAAGTAATTACCTGATCGAAGAGGTGAGGAAAACGGCTCTTCATTGATGCTTCTGTTTCCCAGGTTGCCTCCTCGACGTTATGATTAGACCACAAAACCTTGACAAGTGTTGTTTCTCCTCTCCTGGTTTTCCGAACTTTCCAATCTAAAATTTCCTTGGGAACCTCCTCATAAGTAAGAGAATCATCTAACTGGATCGTCTCGGGTTCAATGATGTGAGACGGGTCACTCAAGTATTTCCTCAACTGGGAAACATGAAACACATTATGGACTTTATCAAGAGCTGGGGGAAGTGCTAATCGATACGCCACCTCCCCTATCCTATCCAGAATTTCATACGGCCCAACAAACTTTTGACTCAACTTGCCCTTCTTCCCGAACCTCATAACCCCTCTCATGGGTGGCACTTTCAACAAGACCTTATCACCCACAGCGAACTCAACCTCTCGGCGGTGGAGATCAGCATAGCTCTTCTGACGATCCTGTGCTGCTCGCATCTTTTGTCGGATTACTTGTACCTGCTCGATCATCTTCTGAATCATGTAGGGCCCCAGCACTACCGCGTCGGCCTTCTCGTCCCAACATACCGGGCTTCTACACTTCCTCCCATATAAAGCTTCAAATGGTGCCATCTGAATACTAGCATGGTAGCTGTTATTGTAAGAGAACTCGATCAAATCCAGTCGATCCTCCCACGATCCTCGAAATTCCAATGCACATGCCCGCAACATATCTTCCAGAGTCTGTATGGTCCGTTCAGTCTGTCCATCAGTAGCAGGGTGGAATGCTGTACTCATCTTCAATCGTGTACCCAAAGATTCTTTCAGCTCCTGCCAAAACTTCGATTTGAACCTCGAATCACGATCTGACACAATATCTCTAGGTACTCCATGTAATTTCAGAACATGTCTCCTATAAGCCATTGCTAGCTCGGCCTTACTCCACGTATCCTTCATTGGCACGAAGTGAGCCGACTTAGTGAGTCGATCTACTATCACCCAAATCATATTATTCCCCTTCGGGGTTCTCGGCAAACCTACAATGAAATCCATGGAAATGGAGTCCCACTTCCACTCAGGTACCTCTAAGGGTTGCAGCTTACCCTGTGGTTGTTTGTGTTCACTGTTGACCTTCTGACAAGTCAAACATCTGGACACAAACTCGGCCACTTCTGTCTTCATGTTATCCCACCAGAATGTCTTCTTCAGATCCTTATACAACTTGTCCCCACCCGGATGTACTGAGTAAGGAGCGCAATGCGCCTCGGTCATGATTTTCCTCCTTAATTCTCCTCCTTCTGGCACCCACCACCTGCCATTAAACCTGAGGCTCCCGTCTGGGTGAATGGTGAGATTTGAGGGTTCACCTCTCTCAATGCGGGCTCGCCACATCATATACTTCTGATCCAAAAACTGCTCTTCTCGTATTTCGGCGTACAACTCGGGTTGAATCGCCAAGTCCGACATTTCCTCCCCTTTCCTTATCACATGAATCCCCATCTGTTGCACTTCATTCCTTAGCTTCAATCTGGAGATATCCACACACAGAGAATGCACCGATTTTCTGCTTAGGGCGTCGGCCACCACGTTTGCCATTCCCTCGTGGTACAAAATCTCCATATCATAATCTCCGATCAGCTTTATCCATCGCCTCTGCCGCATATTCAGCTCTTTCTGTGTGTAGATGTACTTCAAGCTCTTGTGGTCTGAAAAAACCTTGAATGTTGCCCCATACAGATAATGTCTCCATATTTTAAGAGCAAACACCACTGCCCCAAGTTCTAGGTCATGAGTTGGGTAGTTCTCTTCGTAAGTCTTCAGCTGACGTGAAGCATACGCAATGACTTTGCCATTCTGCATTAGTACACAACCCAACCCATTTTTCGACGCATCAGTGTACACCTCAAAATTTTCGCTCCCTTCGGGTAAGGCTAGGATTGGTGCCGTAGTCAGACGCTCCTTCAAGGTTCGAAAAGCCCTCTCACAGCTGTCATCCCACCTGTACCGAATCTCCTTCCGCATAAGGTTAGTCAATGGTCTTGCTATCTTGGAGAAGTCCTTCACGAACCTTCGATAGTACCCGGCTAACCCCAAGAAACTCCGAATCTCTGTCACGTTCTTTGGCGCTTGCCACTTAGAGACAACTTCGATCTTGCTCGGGTCTACAGATACACCCTCTTTCGAAATAACGTGTCCCAAAAATGCGACCTTCTCCAACCAGAACTCGCACTTTGATAACTTAGCATACAACTGGTTGTCTCGGAGTAATTGCAACACGAGTCTCAAATGCTCTGCGTGCTCTTCCCGGTTCCTTGAATAAACCAGAATGTCATCAATAAACACCACCACGAACTTGTCTAAGTAGGGTCGAAAAATTCGGTTCATCAAATCCATGAAAACAGCAGGAGCATTTGTTAGACCAAACGGCATCACCACAAATTCATAGTGGCCATACCGAGTTCTAAATGCGGTCTTAGGAATATCTTCGTTCTTGACCCTTAACTGGTGATAACCGGACCTCAAATCAATCTTTGAGAAGATACCAGCTCCACTCAGTTGATCGAATAAATCATCAATACGAGGCAAAGGGTACCGATTCTTCACAGTGACATTATTCAGCTCCCTCTAGTCAATACATAATCTCATGCTCCCATCCTTCTTCTGTACGAACAAAACAGGAGCACCCCACGGCGATACACTTGGTCTGATATACCCCTTATCCATCAATTCTTCCAACTGCTTCTTCAACTCAGTCAACTCCTTAGGCCCCATACGGTACGGTGCCTTAGAGATCGGCCCCGTCCCTGGCTTCAGCTCCACACTGAAATCAACTTCTCGCCTTTGTAACACCCCCGTTTATCCAAGAGCCTTTACTAGGTCTTCCTGGATAAATGGAAGTGTTACCATCTCGGGTTAACCGAGGCAGTAGTCCCATCACAATACAATACTGAAACACAACCGAGTTTAATAGATTATTCAAAGGATGCAAACCAAGTTTGGAACTAAGTACGGTTACAAAAAAAACCAAAACGGCTACATAAAACAAAAAGGGTCTATTAAGTATTAATGACGGAAACGCGCTAAGAATATGACAATGTTGGTTACGCACTCCCTTCCCGAACAGCAAATCCCTTCAGTTAAGCACACATCAAGGATCCATATCTGCATCAATAATCTGCTCCCCAAAAGACCGAAAATGTCAATTGGATCGTCGCAGGCCCCCAATAAAATAGGGTGACAATTTCAACAGAGGAAACGGTTAGAACATGCTAACTTTAATATACCAATACGGAGTATAAAATATTCAGTCTCAATCATCTCAACACCATCATCCGTACCAATCGATAATATCATCGCCATATTCTCAGCACTTCACTGTGTCCATAATTTCCGCTACACTACTCATTGGACCTCCCGGCCAGGATTTCGCTATACTACTCAGTGGACCTCCCGGTCAGGATTTCGCTACGCTACTCAATGGACCTCCCGGTCAGGATTTCGCTATACTACTCAATCTCGTTCATATCAATGTCATATCATAAATACATAGCTCATACGACATTATATTATTAACATATTCCAAGTAAGGAAAACCTTACCCAGTTAGCCCGTCACCACCAGGTAGATAGTATATATATCACCACGGAGATTCTACGAAGTCCGATCCTAGTAAAATAATATAAATTCAAATTAATAACGGTTTTAACAAGCTTAATTATGAAATGAAACCTGACGCTAACTTTGTTACGACATATTATTATCTTGGCCTAGTTATTAGAATTGAACTAAATGTTTAGTGTCCTTATCTTTGACCCAAGTAAATATGTGATCTTAAGTGTGTTTATATATATCCGTGAGTGAATAAGCACAGCTAATTAACTACAATGTCTTGTGCTACTTACACCTATGATTACGGTGGAGCTCGACTAATCATAACTCCGAATGACACCCAACAACAACAACTACTCCGGGTGTGGCTGGAAAATTACTACTGCTCCTGTTATATTATACATACTACACTAGCAATTAAGAATGTGTGCATGATTCCTATTATATTACACACTACACTAGCAACTACTATTGTTTAATCATGCCATAAAACTTAGTCACTACAATTTGCGCCGTAATATAGACACACATGGTATGCTCCTTACTCTCCTCATTACACGCTGATTAATCATCATATACAACCGCTAATCACACATAGGATTGTTGTGCAGTGATGAAAGATGGATGGTAGGATGAGCAGAAAATAAAAGCGTAGATGAATGAGAAAACAGCAGCCACAATTTGGGTTGAGATAAGTTGGGTTTAAGGATTAAATGATTATGTAATGAGTTTTGTAAGATGTAGAATCGTAGGAGTACAACATAGTATTGCAATTATCAAACCTAATACTCTAACCTATCAGCACCAACCTCTTATTATCATACAGTTTCATATAGACGCAGGAGTATATGCTAGGATTTCACTCGGATAATTCAGAACAAATGTTCCGAGGAGGACAGAAGAATGAGACCGGCTTGGATTGAAGAGCAAGGAATGCGATGAATGACCAGAAACGGCACAATGACAACAGACGGCAACAATTCGATCAAAAGAACAATATACCCGACACCAATATATCAACTTCATTATTCACTAATCGTATCATACTACGTAAACATAAAGATGGTTGACATACCTAGGTGACGCGTAGGATCGAGTTCTATCCTACCGGTAGACCAAACCGACCCCTATGGTTCTCCTTTCTCTTCTCTTGCTAGTTCGGTGCGTGCTGCGTTATTCTTTGTAGTGTTGATGTCGTGCCTCAATTTGTGATGAAGAGGTGTGTAGGCTAGAGTTTAGGTAGGTGTATATATATATATATAAATATATAAGAGTGAATATATAAGTGTAGGCTAGGTTTTTACCAAGTACACGGGAATATCATGTGTGCATTTTGTGCTCGGCCCATAAGTGACCTAAGGTCTATTACGTGATGTTCCGCTTATAAATTTTGTGGCCTATTTGTTCGTGTTCGACATAAAGTTCCACATAACTAAACTGTCTGGACTCCGGTTGACTTACCTCTAACTTACTACAAAGAAAATACATACTAGAAAATACGGGTATTACATCGGGTTTGTATATGGTTTTCCTAAAATTGCCTAGAATTTCGGGTTGTGAATGGTCGGGAATCCTATAAGATTTCTAGAGGGAAGATCGGAATATAATATGCCTAGTATATATTGCTGGAATTCCGGGTTATAATTTGTATATGCCGGGATTGTTGTGTTGTGTTGTGAATTGTTGATGTGTAGATGTTGTAATTCTCCTTAATTGTGTGTGCATGGAGGTCTATTTATAGGAGAGCTTCCCGACCTTGGCTAGGAAAGGTAGATTTGCTTGGGTGAGAAGAAACACCGCTTTGGATAGGAAAAGCACGTAATTTGAGAGGAAGAAGGATTCCGTCGTTGAATGGAAGAGGAATCCTTTTCCGGCTGGAACTTTTTTGTAGTTGATTTTTGTAGTTTTTGACTCCGAATCAGATTCGTGAAAGCTGCGTGACAGATTTTTCCGCCTCGGAAATGTCTTTGACCGGGGTTTGACTCGGTCGCTAAAAGACGTTTTGCCCCTTGTGTCGGTTTTGACCCAAATTAGTCTTATTTGACTGGAAATGACCCACTGGGCTTGAATTTGAAGTCTGTTTTGTGAGATTCGTAATCCGTAAAAAGTCCAAGCCAAATGCTAACGATTTTGAGCCCATATTCGAGTATACTAAAGCATATTTGCGTCCGATCATCATCGGATGTTTGTCGGAAACTTCTATAGACACCTGGCAGCCAAATGTGGGTGTCTACAATATGATATCTAAGGGATCAAAACACATGAACCTTAAATATCTTTCACTAAATCAAGATCTAAGATTACGAAAATTATGGAGATCTCTTTAATGATTTTACACTTGCTATATAATACTCCCTCCCATCCATACCATCCTTGACATTGGTTTTTTCACCACTTTTAAGAAAAGTGTTAAAATTAAGGGTATTATTGATAAATCAAATAGTTTTATGGATCCACCAAATTTTAAAGTAAGTAAAAAGTATTGACATTTTGTGTAAATAGATATATGATATAAGGATTATGAGGTAAAGTCTTTTACCGAAAAGGAAATGTAAAGAATTGATTGGATTGTCCATTTCTAGTAAGTGTAAAGAATTGAATGGATGAGAATGAGTAATATTATTTGTGTTTTCCAATGTGGATACATTTATTATTGGATTAATCATAACAGATATATAGTCTATTTAATTAAGACATTATGTGGACCATTACGTAGTGTGGACATGGCATAGGTCCACTCCGACTCGGCCACGCGCGGGTTTGGGGAGGCGAATGAATCTCCATATGAGATGGATCGAATTGAAATTTAAATCGAAGTGGAGTCGCCACCAAACTTTGTGGGAGTTCAGGCCCTTTCAAAACCCACTCTATATCTTAGTGGGCCATGCACAAAGTATGGCCCATTCGAATGTCAGAGTTTATTGGGCTCATCCCTTTGCATTTCATACCGATACCGACATTATCGGATACCCTGTGTATTAAATGACTCTCGTGTGCCAATGGATTCAGATATACGAAAACCATGGTTCTGAGTAAGGGGTGAGGGTACGTGTTGGGAAGTTCACAAAGAACACCCAACCCCGCCCGCACTTAGCGGCCTCTACTAAGATATCGTTTGCCTCTCGAATACGCGCGTTTGTAAGACGATGAAATGATATTCAAACATTATTTTGCCTAAACATGCGAATAATTGAACGGGTTGCTAAGTCGATTTAATGCATCTAAAGTTAACGTCAAAGTTATATTTAGCATGCGAGGTTCATTTTAGTACAATAAAATAAACAACGAAAATAAATCGACAAAAAAAGCAAACTTGTTAGTAACGGTAATAACGATAATAACGATTTGCAAAATATAGAATGGTATAGGATAATATAAACATGATGCATGATTTTGGAAAATCGATAATTTTGCTAAGTCGTGTAAAAATATGGTATGATTTATACTCGACTTTAAAAATTCGATGCTCGTCATATTCGATATTTGATTATGGAATCAATATCAAATATTAGAAGCGAGTTTAGAAAAGATGTTATAAGTCGTTTTAAAATTGAACTAAAAAAAATACTTTTGTGTCGCAATTTCCAGGCAATCGCGCGACTTGTATGAATATTGCGCGACCTGCACAGGCGCGCGACTCGCATGATATCCGCGCGACTCGCATGGAGGGCTGTTTTGGCGTTTTTGATTAATTCTGTTAGATTTGATATTCGACTACGGAGTCGGTATCACATCCTTGGAATGATGATTGTTATTGAGTCGGGCAGAAATATTGTATGATTTATGCTCGATTCGGATTTTGATACTCGTCGTATCCGATATTTGATTATTGAATCAATATCGAATATTTAGAGCGAAATCTAGAAAATATGTTGTAAGTCGTTTAAATTAAACTAAAAACGATATAGATTATCTCCGCGTTTATAGTGTCGTATTAATTCTATCGAATTAGGTGACAACTATTTTAGCATCAATGAAAATCGTATTAGTTAAATTAGTTGACTAAATCGTTTAGATTCGACATCCAACTATTGAGTTGGTATCGAATCTAATTGATTGGTGTTTTAGATTCGCTTGAAAAAATGACTAGACTTGATTCCCTCGGCATCTCGGCATCGTAATAAATCCTTGCGGATTGCGTGATGTCGGATCCGCGTCAACGGGTGTCGACTCTAAAAAAAGATGCTTTATTTGAAATAGTTTTAAAAAATTGATGAATGCGATGAATGATAAAATAAGAAAACTATTGTTGAAGTTAACTCGTCTCAACAATCAAGTGATCGGGGTGTCGGGATAAGCGATCGTCAACATCGGGTGCGTTACCCTCGTATATTCGGATTTCCTTATCCCGTCATCATTCACGCTCGACACGAATCGACGAGTAATTTAATGTTTTATACTAATAATATTATTGATATTAGATGCAAAAAGAAAGATAAAAAACGAGAAGAAAAAGATGGCGCGAGAGAGAGGAGAAGAGAGAAGAACGAGATTTTGCACCCTCAACCTACATGTTTCTTAGTCTCGGATATAACTCGCTAGTTGTGGCTTTGGCACGGGAGTATCGAGGTCGATGTAGGTTAAGTTATGGTGGTTTAGGGTTCCTATATGTTAGGGTTTAAGGTTGCAGATGATGAGTTGTGATGGGTAGAGATTAGGGTTGTAGAGGATTGATTAGGGTTGTAAAAGGATGTGAAAAAGTTAGGGTTTTAATTGCATGCAAGAGGGTGTATATATAGGCAATTGCTCCCCCTCCTTGTCTACGGTTACTCGATCAGGTGCCCTAATGGACCCGATCGAGTGGCCCACCTGAAAGAGGACCGCGAGTCTATTCTCGGAAATGGCTTTGACCCGGTTTTAACCCGATCGCTAAAAGACGGTTTTATTTTCGGTGTCGGTTTTGACCCAAATTAGTCTTATTTGATTGGAAAAGACCCGCTGGGCCAGAATTTGAGGTTAGTTTTGTGAGATTTGTACTCCGTAAAAAGCTCAAGCCGAAAACTAATGGTTTCGAGCCCATATCCGAGCGCGTAGAAACACGGTTGTGTCCGATCATCATCGGGTGTTTTTTGGGAACTGCTATAGACACCTGGCGGTCAAAATGTAGGTGTCTACACGTAGAACTCTACTTATGGCTTAACTGTTCAATTTATTGATGTGGTGGTACATGGAAGTAAACATGTTGCAGATTAACATGTGCACGTCATGACTCTCTTTAACAACTAAATTAGTCAAGGCACTTATGATAGCCGATTTAAGACATTATGTGTTTAGTAAAGTATGCGCAACTTATATATATATATTCTCTAAACAACATTACAGATGTTATAAGGAGTCTTTCCATATTATGAGAAGACGCTCTATAGCTGGTATTATTATTCTCATTAAATAACCATATTTATAACATGATTCAATGATATAATTTATGTTGAAAATATAAGAGTAAACTAAAAATTACTCCCTTTAAAGATACCAATTTTAAAATTCACTCCCTTTTGAAATTTTTGCTAAAAATAACTCCCAAAATCTATCAAAAGTTCAAAAATTGCTTCAAAATACAATTTTTGGACGAAAATGCCCCTAACTTTTTTATGCCACATTACTTCACCTCACCCTCTAGACAAGGGTATTTTCGTCCTAAAAATAAATTTGGGAGCAATTTTTGAACTTTTGATAGATTTTGGGAGTTATTTTAAACAAAAATTTCAAAAAGGAGTAAATTTTAAAATTGATATTTTAAAAGGGAGTAATTTTTAAATTACTCAAAATATAAATTAAGTTATGGGGCCTAATATAACATTTGTAACTGATGGGGGTCGTACAAACAACTCGGCTAGGGTAGGACGGCCGACATCTGCTCAACCCCCGAGTGAGCGCCGACCTCCACCATGCCATGGTAGGGGTGACTTCAGCCTGATAGCCAACACCCTTCAGTTCCTAACGGCTTCCAGGACAACGGCCCAGGCCCAACAAGGTCATGTTTATAAGGAGAGATTACTTCCTGTGTTCTCCTTGTATATAGGGCACTATTCTCTCCAATCAAAGGAGAACAAATAAACGCTCACTTATCTCACTAGAAAAGGAGGAAAGATCTTTCACCAAAACCGAGACATTTACCGTAAAACTCATCGCTAACTTAAGTGTCGGAGAGGCAGCCTCGGACACCTTCCGAGGCCCTTGTTTGTCACCTGTTCAGTGACTGCAGCCAACCAGACTATTCTTAAGAACATTACAGATATGCCCAACTTATATATGTGTGTGTGTGTATATAGAGTCAAGATCCGGTGGGAACCTATACATTCATGAGAACTGTGAGAACCTCTTAGGACCATTAGATCTTATGAGATCTTACGGCTGACATTATGTGGACATGACGTAGGTCCACCCCGACGCGGCCACGCGCGGGTTTGGGTAGGCGAATGAACCTCCATATGAGAAGGATCGAATTGAAATTTAAGTCGAAATGGAGTCGCCACCGAATTTTATGGTTATTCGGAACCGTTCGAGCCCGCTCTATATCGCCATGGTCCATACACAAAGTATGGCCCATTTCGGTTTGAGAGTTTATTGGGCTCGTCCCTTTGCATATCGATATAGATGCCGACTTGGGCGGTTAATCGTATATTGAATGACTCTCGTTGCCAATGGATTCGGACATCCGGAAACCACGGTTCTGAGTAAGGGGTGAGGGTACGTGTTGGGAAGCCCACTAAGGACACCCAACCCCGCCCGCACTTAGCGGCCTCTACTAAGACATCGTTTGACTTTTTAATATGCGCGTTAGTGATTCGGTGAAATGTTATGCAAACAGCGTTTTGGCTAAGCATGCGAATTAAATGTGAGCTACGTCAATTTAATGCATCTAATTCATTGTCGAAGTGATTTAGCATGCGAGGGTTCATTTAAAAGCGGCAAAACGCAAATAAATAAAGCAAAGCAAAAATAAATCAATTACAAGTTACACGGGCGTAATACAACCCGGAATTCACAATACGGCGTACAATAAAATAGAACAATTGAAATATATAATCAAAACGACGAGCAATGATCATAAACGGACCCGTGTATAAATTAGACCGCGATTTTGTGTAGATGGACGAACATTAATTAGTTACACATTATATTGTGTATTAATCAAAGGACGGAGGTTCGAGACCTAGACGTGGTGCTAGCCCGATCTCGAACCTCGATGCCTTGTCCCGATTTATCACCTCGAGAACTTGAGTCTATATCAATTTTACATCAGATACGACTAAAGAGTCGTCGACATAAAATTAATAATGTGAGACCGTCGATCAAAATCGTTTAAGTGAAGTGATGTGCATGAATTTTGGAAAAGCTACGTGATTGACTTTACACGTGTCGACTAGGTCGCTTTTAAAAAAGACGAGGCTCGAATGATATAAAAAGAGCTCTCGGTTTCCCGGGCTAAAGGACCCACTCGGCCGAGTCATGGCCTGACTCGGTCGAGTGTGTCTTTAAATTAGCTACTGCCCGTTTTTTAAGGTGCTACTCGATCGAGTAGCAGGTGTACTCGGTCGAGTGGCACCTGTACGAGTTGTGACTCGTTTGTTTTAATGTATTTTAAATCGATGATTGGCCGAGTCAAATAAAAATATTGACGGATTTAAATTTAACTCGGTTTGTCGGTATTATAATCATGTCTTATATGATTATAATACCGTTATCGGAATTTTGTAGAAAAGGTTATTGTTTGATAAAAATTTGATTAGTGATGGAATTGCGTCCCTCTACGTCACGACATCGATATTAATCCTTACGGATTATGTGACGTCGGTTTTCGTGTCAACGGGTTCCGTACTAATCTTTGAAATGGATTCATACGCGTTCAACTACGAATGATCGGGATCGTGTTAATAAACGAACCTTTAAAAAAATGATCATCGTAGTCAAACGAGTTTGGATCCGAGATTCGATATTATTATATATATACACGGTACATACGATATTATAGTAAAATATAATAACGATGATTAATGCGAAAAGTAAAATATTAGCGTTAGTAGTAATGTCGTTACTATCGACTAAATAAAATACTATAAGCGTAAATAAAAACGTACGAATATATTAATGCTAGTGTCACTATTATGATTACGATTATAAATATGATACGAAAATACGATAAATATAATGAAACTAGAAAGAGAGATCGAGATGGGGTTTAGGACACCCTCAACATGCATGCTTAGTAGGGACCTCGGAAATGGACTCGTAATAGCGGCACGGGCTTGAGAGTATCGAGGATGTATGCGAGTTATGGTGTGTATATGTGTGTGTATGCTTCGCCGATTCTCCGAGGGACGAGGGGCTCGGGTTTGGTGTGTCTTGCCTAGGGTCGCTAGGGTCGTAGTGTTGTGTAGTGTAGTTGCAAAGGTGTGTTTGAAGGAGTGTCGGTCTTCCAAAGTTATGATGGATGAAAGTTCTTTTTGTTGTGCATGGGGTCATGGGGTATTTATAGGGAGCCCCGACCCCGGGTCACTCGACCGAGTGGCGCGGGTGCACTCGGTCGAGTGCCCTCATGAATGAACCTGGACGGGTTCAAAGAGGCTCCACTCGATCGAGTGGTCAATCCACTCGACCGAGTGGATCAATCAAGCCGCAAAATTTAAGGCTTGATTAGCCTTAATTTGGTTGTGATTGATTCTAATTGATTGTGGGTTGATTTGGATAGGTTTGGATTGATTTTTGGCTGATTTCGAATCTGGTGCATGCTTCGAGGACGCACCTGGTCGGTCTTGTGTGTCGGGTTTGTCTTGACCGGGTTTTGACCCGATCGCTAAAAGACGGGAATTATTTTTGGTGCCGGTTTTGGCCCAAATTAGTCTTGTTTGACTCGGAACGACCCACTGGGCCTGAATTTGAGGTCTGTTTTGTGAGATTTTTACTCCACTAAAAGTCCATGTCGGATATTATTGATTCCGAGCCCAAGTCCGAGTATACTAAGTCATGTTTGCGTCCGATCATCATCGAGTGTTTTTTGGAAACTGCTATAGACACCTGGTGGTCAAATTTTGGGTGTCTACAGAGCCCCCACTCTGACTGAGGCTTGGACAAGGCGAAAGTCAGAGTAGCTACCAAGTCAATTAAGACCTGGTAGGCTTCCGTTCGGGTCATTTATAGTCCGTTAGACTTGCGTGAAGGGCTCGCCAGCCATAAGTCAGAAATCATACCTGAGCTGCTGATGATAGTGTCTCCGTGGGGAATCGAACTTGTCGTGTAAGTCCTGGGTGCGCCTACATGTGGGCTCATCCCGTATCATTCTGGGGAAAATGCCGCCTTGGGCTTCCGCTGGGGAGATTTAGAGGGTTGCATGTCCCTGTTTGAGTTGTACCTGTATAAGTCACATAAAACGTATGCAACACGTAGGTAGTAAAACGACTCGTGCTGGGGAAAATGATTTTTTGAATTTTTTTGAAATCTTTGAAAGTTTTGAAAATTTTTTAATTTTTTTTTTTTTTTGAATTTTTGACAGACCGCTCGGGATGACTAAATTCCTGTGTCTGTGAGGAAGGATCATGGGTCGGGCCTGTATGTCTAGGCCCGCTTGGGCCAAGGAGGCACAGCTGCAAGAGATGCTCCAGGGTTTTGGTGTTATAAATACATCACCCTGGTTCTCTTCTTTTGTCACAATTCTCAAACTCCTCAAAAAAATCCTTTCCTTAAGAAAACAATTCTTATTTCTCAAGAGATTTGTCATGGGTATCGACCGCCTTATCAACATGCTGCAAGATTGGTCACACCGTTTCAGGGATGCGAGCAAGGTAGCTCTGAGGCAGTCTGGTATATCCCAACTGTTCACGTTTCGTCAGTTGCACGTGGACCGTCATTTCCTTGATGCCTGTCTGACCTTCTGGGACGATACCTACCACGTCTTCGCCTTCCCCCGGGGAGAAATTTGTCCTCTCCCTGAGGAAATTGCTGCCATAGGAGGATGGAATCCATCACTCCGCCCTACCGTCCCTTTCGCGGTTCGAGACCCTAGGAGGAAGCTAAGGGAGTTTTTGGGTCTCTCCCACGCTGAAGTATCCCGCATGCTTGAAGGGGATACCGTTTCTCTGCTTGCTTTAGCCGAGAAGTTCATGAACCCGTATGACATCCGGGTTACGCCCATTCATAGTCGTAGGGCGTTCGCCTTCTGCATGCTGCACGTGTATGCCTTTGAAGGCCATATGGACCTGCTGTCTTGCATGGGGAGTGTTCATCTTCTCGTTGTTGCTGATCTCATGGAGACGGAGTGCAGCCCCACGTCGTTAATTACGGGGGAGATCATTCAAGGTTTGGACAACCGGAAGAGGGATGAGTCAGTCCGTTTCACGGGTAGTACCCGTCTGCTGCAGGTATATCGCTTTTCCCCTTTTTTCGATTTTCGACTTTTTTTTTTTTTTTTCTTTTTTTTTTTTTTTTTTTGTCGCGATATACTGTTGCAGGGGGCACTCGACCGAGTCACCCTGGCACTCGATCGAGTGCCCTCGTAGAGGAGCGTTCTGCCATGTTTTAGGGGTGTCACTCGATCGAGTGACCCCGACACTCGATCGAGTGCCCTTATGCGAACGCCTGATTTGCCCGAAATTTCATAAGCGTTACCCTTTTTTGTTCAGCTTTGGCTATTCGAAAGGCTGTCCAAGATTGATCCTCCCTCCAACCCGAGTGAATATTGGTTCAACCAGGTGATGTCGAGGAGACGGCCTACCGATTCATCTTGCCTCGTTACTCAGAAATATTGGGAGGAAGAACTAACGTTTCATCGTGGTCCATTGATACGATGGGTGGTTCCGTGGTGGCCCATTTACTCCTGGACGGGTTTGGCACCTGGTGACAAGGCGCGCTACCAGGTGATTCTGTCCTTTAGCCAGACTGTTCATCTGTATCCTGACCGTATACTTAGGCAGTATGGGTGGACTCAGCGTATCCCGGAGCACGAGGCTGTTGTGAGGGAGCCGACCCAGCTGACTGACATTTTGTGCGACACCTGGATCCAGAGGTGGTACACTCGAATCACTTGGACCGTTCCTAAGCCTCTTCATTCTGCCTGGGTGTCTTATTCTTATGAAAGGTGGACTAAAGCCGAGACTGCCGAAGCTCGTGCTGCCCTGAAGGTTGATGAGGCCTTCGACCTGCTCAGGCGAGAAGAGGTTAAAGACAACCGCGATTTCTTTGCTGAAGGGGAAACTCAAGCTCCCGTAGCCTGTCTGAGGCCAAGACAGAGAAGAAGGACTAGGACTCGAGCTAGGGGGTCCAATGCTAGAGGTGCTCAGGGGGAGGTGAGCCCCCAGACCAATTTGGAGAGGAGACTAGGGTCGAGACTTTCAGCCCAGGACCGACTTAGTCCCAAGGATAGGTTGCCGGAGCATGTACGGGCTCGACTTGGGCCCGTGACTATAGCTGAAGATCCTCTGTCGAAGAAGAGGACTCGAGTTAAGGAAGTTCCGGTTGTCATTCGGGAACGCCTGCCCCCGCCGCCGCCTCGACGTCCCCGGGCTCCTCAAGACCCGAAAGACAAAGGCAAGGGCAAGATGCCCGGATACGACTAGTCTCTCTTTTATTATTTGAAATATTATTACTATTTTTGTAGTGTGTTTGTTTTTTTTTGTAATTTTGAGTTACCGAGTTTATCGGTGTTTTTTTTTGGAATAATAAAAATGTTATTAGTGAAACCGTTTCTGTCTTTTTCGTTATTGCAGTGGTTGTGCCCTTTTGAGGGGCTGCCTACGTATCCACAGTTAGTGGAATCAAACCAAACGTAGTTCGGGCGTAGATTTTTTTGCAATTTTGAAGTACACCAAGACTATGAGTTCGAGATGTGCGACAGTAGGATAAATAATCCTAACTTATTGACTTGCTTTATAATCTTTGAAAAAGTGCTTAAATAAATTTTGCGAATGACATTGAGATAAGGTTCAGGGGTAGTAGCGTTTCAGCTGGTCTAGGTTGGTCGGGTTGACAAATTCATTTCCGTCCAGATCCGTCAGCATTGCTGCTCCTCCTGATAGAACCTTCTTGACTAGGTATGGCCCAGCCCAATTGGGTTTGAATTTTCCCCTTGGGTCAACCGGTAGTAAGGCACGAACCGATTTTAGGACCAAATCGCCTTCTTTGATGTTCCTGGGCCTAACTCTTTTGTTAAAGGCCCGTTTGATTCTCTTTTGGTATATTTGGATGTTATTGAGAGCCCGGGACCGCCGTTCGTCTAAAAGAACCAACGAGTCATATCGAGCTTGAACCCAATCTGCTTCGGGTACTCGACTTTCTAGCAGGATCCGGAGGGAGGGTACTTCTAATTCGACTGGTTGGACCGCCTCCATCCCATATGTCAAATAATATGGGGTTGCCCCGGTCGCAGTTCGGATCGATGTCCGGTATCCCCATAGGGCGAAGGGTATTTTGTCGGGCCAATCCCGATATTTATCAGCCATCTTTTTGAGTATGGTGACAATTGTTTTATTAGCAGCTTCTACCGCTCCATTTGTTTGGGGACGGTAAGGCGAGGATGTGTGCCTCTGGATTTTGTATTTTGCTAGCAAAGTAGCGGTTTCTGCTTGGAAGTGGGTCCCGTGATCACTGATAAACTCGTGCGGGATCCCGAACCGGCATATGATTTTATTCTGGATAAATTTGGCTACGTGCTTGGCGTTCAAGACACGGTATGATTCAGCTTCGACCCATTTGGTAAAATAGTCGATCGCCACCAAAATAAAACAGTGGCCTCCCGTTCCGGAAGGATTCACCTTTCCAATTATGTCAATCCCCCACGTCGAAAATGGCCATGGTGATGTCATGGTGTATAGTATGGATGATGGCATGTGTTGAACATTACCGAAAATTTGACAATTATGGCAGTGCTTGACGTATGATTGACTGTCGGCCTCCATACTGTTCCAGTAGTATCCGAGCCTCATGATTTTTCGGGCTAGCATATGGGCATTCATATGCGGACCATTTTCGCCGTCATGTACTTCGGCCATCACTTTTTCGGCCTGTGTTTTGTCGATACATAGGAGTAAAGTCCCCTGTGCCATCTTTTTGTACAACTGACCGTCGTCCGTACGTATGAATTGGGTGGCCAGTCTTCGTAGGGCTTTCTTGGCCCGGTTTTCAGTTCCTGGTGGGTATTCTCCCGTAGTCAAATAGGTTAGAATAGCCTGATACCAAGGTTCTGGATCGGTGATCTCAATATCTTGAATGGCGTTGACATACGCCGACTCGGACCGTCTTTTGACACAGATTTGCATACTGGGCATATGTTCCGGGATGTTTAGTAAGGACGCTAATTTGGAAAGTGCATCCGCGAACTGGTTTTCTTCACGCGGGAGGTAGATATATTCCACCTTCTGGAATTGTTTCTCTAGAATCCTTACTCGTGCTTGGTAAGCCACGAGATTGGCATTCCGAGTTTTCCATTTTTGAAGGGCTTGATTGATGACTAAGGATGAGTCCCCGTGAACCCGGAGATTCGTAATGCCCAAATCAGTAGCTGCTTGTAACCCGTGGATGCATGCTTCATATTCGGCCGCATTGTTGGTTACATCAATGTCTAATTTGATGGACAACGGGGTGTGTTCCCCTTGGGGTGAGATTAGGAGAATACCGACCCCAAAGCCTCGAAAATTGGACGCTCCGTCGAAATACAAGTCCCATGTTTCGGTGTCAGTATGGAATATGTCTTCATCAGGAAAGGCCCAAGTGTCGGTATAGCCCTCTTCAGATATCGGACTATCAGCGAGGAACTCGGCTACTACCCGGCCTTTGATAGCTTTTAGCGGAACGAATTTGAGGTCAAACTCAGCTAGCATTAGAGTCCATCTGGACATTCTACCGTTGAGAATGGTCTTTTCGAACAAATATTTGATCGGGTCCATTTTGGACAAGACATGTACCTCGTGACTGAGCATGTAGTGTCTGAGCTTTTTAGTGGCCCAAACTAGAGCTAGGCATGTTTTCTCAAGCATTGTGTACTTGCACTCGTATTCTAGGAACTTTTTACTGATGTAGTAAATAGCCCTTTCTTCTGAATCGACTGTCTGGGCCAACATAGCCCCCATGGCTGTCTCAGTCGTTGTTAGGTATAACGATAGAGGCAAACCGGGTTGAGGTGGCATTAGTACTGGCGGAGCAGACAGGATTTCCCTGATTTTGTCGAAGGCCGCTTGACATTTATCGTCCCATAGCACCCGTTCTCCTATCTTCAGTTTCTTGAAAATGGGCTCACACACCATGGTTAGCTTTGAAATAAAACGGCTGATGTATTGGACTTTTCCGAGAAACCCCCTTATTTCTTTTTCGGTCTTAGGCGGTTGCATCTCAGTGATGGCTTTGATTTTAGCTGGGTCGACCTCGATGCCGCGTTGGCTAACGATATGGCCCAGTAATTTGCCTGAGGTTACCCCGAAGCTGCATTTTTGAGGGTTTAACCTCATATTGTACATACGCAAACGGGTGAAGAATTTTCTTAGGGCAGCGACATGCCCATCTCGGTTTTTAGACTTGACGATCATGTCATCGACATAAACTTCCACTTCCCTATGCATCATGTCATGTAATAAGGTCGTGGCTGTTCGTTGGTAAGTGGCCCCGGCGTTAATGAGGCCAAATGGCATAACGGTATAGCAATAAGTACCCCATGGTGTAGTGAAGGTGGTTTTACCCATGTCTTCTTTTGCCATTTTGATTTGGTTGTATCCGGCATACCCATCCATAAATGATAAAAGGGCGTGATCTGCCGTGTTGTCCACCAATATGTCGATGTGGGGCAACGGAAAATCGTCTTTTGGGCTGGCCTTGTTAAGGTCCCGGAAATCTACACATACCCGAACCTTGCCGTCCTTCTTGGGTACCGGCACGATGTTCGCAACCCAGTCGGGATATTCAGACACTTGTATAAAGCCTGCTTTGAATTGTTTGTCTACTTCTTCCTTGACTTTGAGAGACCACTCGGGCTTCATTCTCCGAAGCTTCTGTTTTACCGACTTATACCCATCTTTGATGGGTATACGGTGTTCGGCTATTTCCCGGTCTATACCCGGCATGTCCTTGTAGGACCATGCAAAGACGTCCTTGAATTCTTGGAGGAGGCTTGTGAGTTGTTGTCTCTCCTCGGGATCTAAGGATAACCCTATCTTAAGCATCTGAGGCTCTAAGGTTGTTCCCACATTGATAGACTCAGTTTCTTCGATTACCGGGTCTCGGGATTCCCTCTGCTCTAGCTGCTCGATCAAATGTGGGGGTAGGGACACTTGTTCATCGGGTTTCTCAATGTCATTGCAAAAAGTATTTTTGAAAGTATTTTGAAAATAAGCCAAGTCATAAGCGGAACGGTTTTCGTTATTATTGATAGAGAATTTGGAAAACAGCTCAAAGAGAGCGGCCATCTGATCGTTGGTCAGAGGCGGGATTGGGAGTGCTCTCGGGACAGACCCCGAGGCTCCGGTGGCAGTGACTACAGGGAGAGGGGTTACAGGTTGGACTCTAGCATCAGACCCCTTAGACTCGAATACAGACTCGGACTCAGACTCCGACTCGGACTCAGACTCGGACTCAGAATCGGTGTCTGGCATATTTCCTTCCCCGGTGGTCAGCTTGTAGACTCGGCCTTGACCGTCGGTCCACTTGACGGTCTTCTTCCAGCTTCTTTTCCCAGTTTCATTACCGACTTCTGAGATCAACTTCGAAGGGTCGAACTTGCTGCTTCGAAGGATCAGGTTCACCAAGTCTTCTTTGGGGTTTGGGACAGCTTTGTCTTCCCCGAATAGGAGTCCCAGCACGGGCCCGACATTGTCAGTACCCTCTTTGGATTCAGCTTGGAGGAGGGCAAATATGTCATCCGGAATGTAGTTGCATTCCCGAGCTAGGGCAGTCTTGGGATGCGTGATGGTTGGTTGATATAGGCCAACTTGAATAGCCCCAAATACGGGTGTGACGAAGTAATCACTCAGCCCCAAATACGAATAGCCCCAAATATGGTAGATTGAAGGAAGAGGTGACGTCGATCACCTGGAATTCTAGCTCCTTCTCGATTGGACCGGTCACAATAGTCAGCTTGACGGCCCCGGAAACTGCTTTTGGGCTTCCATCGAAAGCCTGGATAGTGTGAGCAGTTGGTATGTAGTCGGCCTCGGTAATCCCGAGGGCTTTGGCAGTCCTTAGCGGGAGGACATTCACTGCGGACCCATCGTCAACTAGGGTCATCGGAAGATACTTACCCCGGCAAATCACTGTGATGTATAGGGCCAGATTGTGAGAGGCCCCGAACGGTGGCAAGTCGGCATCTGAGAAGGTGATTGATGGGCCTTCTCCTTTGGGCTTGCTCTTGAGGTAGGGTAAGATAGTGGCTACCATTTCAGTAGGGGTAACCTGGGAATCGACCTTGATCTGATCGAGAGCCTTAGTAAGTGCCTCTCGATGTTCTTGTGATCTAACCAAGAGTTGCCATATAGTGAGGTCAGCTCGGGCCCTTTTCAATTGTTTGATAAGAGCCGTATCGGTGCTTGGTTCTTCAATGGCTTCTTCCGTCCTGGTAAGTTCAGTGATGGTTGCCTGGACTGAGCCGTTTTTGGTGAGGGAATTACCGGCTAAAGCTTTGGATTTAGCCTTCCTGACTTCCTCGAGGGTAACGGGGACCGCTTCCCCTTTGGCGAGGTATATGTCTTCTTCATCATCGAACCAGATCCCATTGATTTGTGGGAGGAAAGGAGAGATAAGATGAGAACAGTCTATCACCTCACCAGTGAAGATGGCATGAGAGCTAAAGGGGTTGTCCTTGTTGCTTGGCTTGTCCCCGGGTAGTGGTATTTTCCCGCTCTCAATTAAATCCTGAATTAGATGCTTCAGCTTCCAACACTTCTCGGTGTCATGCCCATTGCCTCGGTGATATTGGCAGTAGGCTTGGGCGTTGTAGCTCTTGGAGCGTTTTTCGACTGGGACTTCGGGAGTTGGGCCTATCGGCTGGACCAGGCCTTTGGAAGATAGCCTTTGTAAGGCATATGTATAGGTAGTCCCTATATCAGTGAATACCCTATGAGGGATGTTTCTTTTGGATGAGGCATCCAAAAGGTTAACCGTGTCGAAGATGCTTCGGGTTGCGGCCGGAGGTTTGGTAGTGGATGAGGAAGCTCCTTGGTAACCCTTGTTAGAGGCCTTAGTCAGGCTCTCTTGTCTTAGATCATCTTCAATTCTCATGCCCATTTCAGTAAGAGTGGTGAAATTGGGTATGACAGCATACCGGAGGTGAACCCGGTAGGAAGGGAGGAGGTTCTTGACAAAGGCCTCCACTAAAGTCTTCTCACTGGGCTTATCGACCAGTTTGACACTCTCGGCCCTCCAGCGTTGGAGGTATTTGGTAAAGCCCTCCTTAGGTTCTTGGGCCATAACCTCTAGGGACCGCATAGTGGTTTGGATCTCGGTGTTATCAGCGTAGTTCCGAGCGAATTCCGTAGCCACGTCGTCCCAGGTTGAGAACTTCTTTGGGTCTAGCCTGTAGTACCAGGCCTTTGGGTGTTTCTCCAGAGATGCAGCAAAGAGGTTCTTAAACATAGAAGAGTCCACCCCCTTAATGGCCATGAACTCCTTGAAGGCCCGCACATGCAGTAGTGGGTCTTCAGTTCCTTCGAACATAGGTAGGCCCGTGAGATTCAGGTTTGCGGGCAGTTTGTCACTTACCGGGTTATAATCCCGACTATTCTCCCGATGGATGTTGTTATTCCCGGTTAAGTAGACTTGTTCTTCCAATCGGCGGACCGAGCTAACTAGTTCAGTTAGGGGTTCCGTGACCCCGGTATTAGGAGTCCTTTGCTCCACTGTAGCTAAGCGAGCAACAATGGCCACTTGGCCGGCCCTCATTTCAGTCAGTTGGGCTTCGATGTCGGCTTGCTTCTCGATTATGACATCTAGGGAGGTTTGAAGACCGTTCAAAGTGGCCATCCTTCGAGCGTGTCTGGTTGCCGGTGGCCTGTCTGTAAGAACACCACGTAATCAGGAACCGAACCCAGACCTTGGAATTAAAACAGGTACATCCCGAGCGACCCGAAAGAAAAAGGACTCGAGAAAGACATCTAGACGGATGACTCGTAGGTGATGTGACTTCCTTAAGATTTCGGCCTTGGTGAGCCTAGTCTCGTTCGAAGGAAGGTTCACGTGAGACTAATCCCCAGACTTTGGACTCGAGTGTGTAGACGGGCCCTTCCTCGTAGGAGTATGTCCTACGTAGGTGGGCTTTGCCTTAGTCTAATAAGGCGGACTGGGGGTGGGGAGGAAACTCGTGATATAAGATCAACAGAGTTTCGACGCTATAGACCTTGACGACTTACGACATGACCCGACACTGCTAAATACGGGAAGTCCTAAGAAGAGGAAGGTTTGGAAAGTTGATAGCTTTGGAAAACCCGAGAAAATCTCGGGGAAAGGCCCGATTTTTCGAGAAAAATCGGAAAAGGTATCGGGCCTTGGTTTTGATGGTTCGAAAATATTTTCGAGTTTTAAATTGGGCAGCATACCGGCTAGAAATAGGCTATTTTGAGTAAAATCATAAGTCCTAAATTCGGTATGTGTCCCGGGTTTTGAAAATTGGATATCTTGAAATTTAAAAATTTGAATGTTGGAAAAAGGAATTTCCGATGATCTGAAAATTTGAAGATGAGATCCCGAAGATTTGAAAATCGAAAACGGCATCTCGAAGATTTGAAAGTTGAAAATGGCATCGCGAGGATTTGAAAATTGAATTTTGAAAATTCGAAAATCGAATGGTGGATCGGAAATTCGAATTTTGAAATGGGCAGCATGCCGGCTTAAAAAAAAAGGCTTGTTTTGAGTCAAATCTTAAGTCTAAATTTCGGCAGCTTTCCGAGTTTTTGAAAATTTTGAATATTTTTGGAAAGATGCATTTTTTGAAAAGATGGTTTTTGAAAACGACACGGAAACCACGTAGCACATAGTCACGTAAGCATTATAACGACGCCATGTATGCTTTACACTAAGTCTCGGTCGGTCTGAATAGGGTCTATACCAGTGTTCATGGTCTAGTCGAGAAACGGGACGGTCTTCCTAACTCGAGTGGAGCTTAGAACATGCCGCAAAGTCCATCCGAGTCGACCATGAACACCTTTAACGTATCCAAGACTGAATACGTCGTGGTATAGTGGGACGTCGGTCACCAGTACCGGCCCGGGCAAATATAGGGTTATGCATGAACCGTAAAACTAAAACGCATATTGTACTCATCAAGCGATTTCTATTCGAGTCTCACCCTGAGAACGCCGACGGTAAGCCACACATCGGTTGATCCCCAGCGGAGTCGCCAAATTGTGGACATGACGTAGGTCCACCCCGACGCGGCCACGCGCGGGTTTGGGTAGGCGAATGAACCTCCATATGAGAAGGATCGAATTGAAATTTAAGTCGAAATGGAGTCGCCACCGAATTTTATGGTTATTCGGAACCGTTCGAGCCCGCTCTATATCGCCATGGTCCATACACAAAGTATGGCCCATTTCGGTTTGAGAGTTTATTGGGCTCGTCCCTTTGCATATCGATATAGATGCCGACTTGGGCGGTTAATCGTATATTGAATGACTCTCGTTGCCAATGGATTCAGACATCCGGAAACCACGGTTCTGAGTAAGGGGTGAGGGTACGTGTTGGGAAGCCCACTAAGGACACCCAACCCCGCCCGCACTTAGCGGCCTCTACTAAGACATCGTTTGACTTTTTAATATGCGCGTTAGTGATTCGGTGAAATGTTATGCAAACAGCATTTTGGCTAAGCATGCGAATTAAATGTGAGCTACGTCAATTTAATGCATCTAATTCATTGTCGAAGTGATTTAGCATGCGAGGGTTCATTTAAAAGCGGCAAAACGCAAATAAATAAAGCAAAGCAAAAATAAATCGATTACAAGTTACACGGGCGGAATACAACCCGGAATTCACAATACGGCGTACAATAAAATAGAACAATTGAAATATATAATCAAACGACGAGCAATGATCATAAACGGACCCGTGTATAAATTAGACCGCGATTTTGTGTAGATGGACGAACATTAATTAGTTACACATTATATTGTGTATTAATCAAAGGACGGAGGTTCGAGACCTAGACGTGGTGCTAGCCCGATCTCGAACCTCGATGCCTTGTCCCGATTTATCACCTCGAGAACTTGAGTCTATATCAATTTTACATCGGACACGACTAAAGAGTCGTCGACATAAAATTAATAATGTGAGACCGTCGATCAAAATCGTTTAAGTGAAGTGATGTGCATGAATTTTGGAAAAGCTACGTGATTGACTTTACACGTGTCGACTAGGTCGCTTTTAAAAAAGACGAGGCTCGAATGATATAAAAAGAGATCTCGGTTTCCCGGGCTACAGGACCCACTCGGCCGAGTCATGGCCTGACTCGGTCGAGTGTGTCTTTAAATTAGCTACTGCCCGTTTTTTAAGGTGCTACTCGATCGAGTAGCAGGTGTACTCGGTCGAGTGGCACCTGTACGAGTTGTGACTCGTTTGTTTTAATGTGTTTTAAATCGATGATTGGCCGAGTCAAATAAAAATATTGACGGATTTAAATTTAACTCGGTTTGTCGGTATTATAATCATGTCTTATATGATTATAATACCGTTATCGGAATTTTGTAGAAAAGGTTATTGTTTGATAAAAATTTGATTAGTGACGGAATTGCGTCCCTCTACGTCACGACATCGATATTAATCCTTACGGATTATGTGACGTCGGTTTTCGTGTCAACGGGTTCCGTACTAATCTTTGAAATGGATTCATACGCGTTCAACTACGAATGATCGGGATCGTGTTAATAAACGAACCTTTAAAAAAATGATCATCGTAGTCAAACGAGTTTGGATCCGAGTTTCGATATTATTATATATACACGGTACATACGATATTATAGTAAAATATAATAACGATGATTAATGCGAAAAGTAAAATATTAGCGTTAGTAGTAATGTCGTTACTATCGACTAAATAAAATACTATAAGCGTAAATAAAAATGTACGAATATATTAATGCTAGTGTCACTATTATGATTACGATTATAAATATGATACGAAAATACGATAAATACAATGAAACTAGAAAGAGAGATCGTGATGGGGTTTAGGACACCCTCAATATACATGCTTAGTAGGGACCTCGGAAATGGACTCGTAATAGCGGCACGGGCTTGAGAGTATCGAGGATGTATGCGAGTTATGGTGTGTATATGTGTGTGTATGCTTCGCCGGTTCTCCGAGGGACGAGGGGCTCGGGTTTGGTGTGTCTTGCCTAGGGTCGCTAGGGTCGTAGTGTTGTGTAGTGTAGTTGCAAAGGTGTGTTTGAAGGAGTGTCGGTCTTCCAAAGTTATGATGGATGAAAGTTCTTTTTGTTGTGCATGGGGTCATGGGGTATTTATAGGGAGCCCCGACCCCGGGTCACTCGACCGAGTGGCGCGGGTGCACTCGGTCGAGTGCCCTCATGAATGAACCTGGACGGGTTCAAAGAGGCTCCACTCGATCGAGTGGCCAATCCACTCGACCGAGTGGATCAATCAAGCCGCAAAATTTAAGGCTTGATTAGCCTTAATTTGGTTGTGATTGATTCTAATTGATTGTGGGTTGATTTGGATAGGTTTGGATTGATTTTTGGCTGATTTCGAATCTGGTGCATGCTTCGAGGACGCACCTGGTCGGTCTTGTGTGTCGGGTTTGTCTTGACCGGGTTTTGACCCGGTCGCTAAAAGACGGGAATTATTTTTGGTGCCGGTTTTGGCCCAAATTAGTCTTGTTTGACTCGGAACGACCCACTGGGCCTGAATTTGAGGTCTGTTTTGTGAGATTTTTACTCCACTAAAAGTCCATGTCGGATATTATTGATTCCGAGCCCAAGTCCGAGTATACTAAGTCATTTTTGCGTCCGATCATCATCGGGTATTTTTTGGAAACTGCTATAGACACCTGGCGGTCAAATTTTGGGTGTCTACACATTAGCCGTGTGGTTTCCTTACTGAATCAACCAAATTATTTTTATCTTGGCCAAGCTTACGTGAATATCAGATGACTCATTTAGTTTACAAGTGGAATGCACTGTCTATGACATTTGACATGGGAATTTCTTTCAGTTGAACTGAGCAAATTGCAATTGATTTGTGGTCCAAATTGCAATTGATTTGATTTTGGTATTTCTTGTTCTAACTGATATAAATGTATTCGTTAATATGCGGTTGTTGTGGAAAAGTTTTATAAATAGAGAGAATCCGATTTTATCATACTTTTCATCATTTTTCTAATCTCATTTAATCTTATAAAAAAATTACTAATATTCTTTTTTTCAATAAATATGAATAATAGTAGTCATAATTCCGCAATACATCCCAATTCCTTTGATGTATTGGTTTAATATACTAAAATACGGAGTATATAAATAAATGAAAGAATGAATGATAAACAATAGATTAAAGAGTACATTTCTTTATAATCACTAATTTGAACTCCTAGTAGATCCATCAATAATAATTGTTAACCACCAAATTAGTGTCAGGATTATTCTAAATAAAGAATTCAAAATAAGCAATGAACAAAAGAAGTTATAGTGAATTAGTGATGAGTCAATGATTAGCTAATAAATTGAATAGACATTTGAGAGCAATAGAACTAATTAAAAGTATAAAACAAAATTGGAAAAATTGAGGAATAAGAAGGATTTAGGGGAAAGTGCATGAAATTAGTGAGAACAAAGAAGTAAACAAAATTGAAGATCGAATGTGCGGAGTAATAAGCTCAAAATTGCAAAAATGATAAACGATGGTTGTCAGGGAGCTTGAGCTTCAAATATAATTGAAGATGAACTAAGAAAGTGGGATAGATGAGGAGAGAAAGGCAAATTGTAAAATGAGAGAAAACAAGAGGGTTAGACGGGTTGACTCTCCACAATTTCATAATCAAATATGACTAATCTCAGCCCTTCATTCGTATAAAATTTAATGGTGGTGAGGGGTTCTCACAGTTCTCATTATAGAAGAAGTTCTCACATGATCCTAAATATATACAGTAACTCTCATGTGAGACCATCTCACGATAATTTTATCGTGAGACCTCTCACATGGGCACATAGGGGGTAGTTACAAATTTAGTAACCACCTCTTATATGAGCCGTCTCACGATAAATTATCGTGAGACGGTCTCATACAAGTTTTTGTGTTATACATATATATATATATAGGCAGGATCTGGTACATTTGTCATATTTGGTACAATTTACCTTTTAATTGTGGCCATTAGATCTCACATGATCAAGAGCTGAGATTAAACTCTCTAAATCCCCAAACCATTTTTTTCTCATATTTTTTTAGTTATTTCGATGTACAAAATAGATTATTTTAATGAAGAAGCATAATTATTTTATAGTTAACTCAATTGTTTACTGAGAATAATGTTATCAAGTTATTTCAATGTAGATACATATTTATTCCAATGTAAGAACACAATTATTGTATTGAATAACTTATGTTACTGTATTATGTTGTTCCACTTATTGTAATATACTCCCTTCGTTCCAATCAATTTTAAAATAATGTGAATTATTTGATTTTACATAATTATTCCAATGTACAAATTCAGTTATTATAATAAATAACTCGTGTTATTGTATTGGGGTGAAACATCTTGCATATTCAAAAATAATAATTTTACTAGGTATTTCATTTCAATGTTTATATTCAAGTATTTCATTGTTCATATTCAAATATTGTAACATAACTTCAATTTTTAATCTTGTAAGTAAAGATGCAGAAATTACTCAAATAATATAACGTAAGAATTGAAATAACTGTAACAATATATAGTGTAGAATTATATAATGGGCAATTCAGAATCAACACAAAATCTTAATAAAAAAAACCTAGAAATTGTAGATTATACAAATTGCCCCAATTAAAATAAAATAATCATGTATATGTATTGGAGTAACTGGAACAACATAATAAAATAACTGATAATTTCAGAGCCATAAATGTACCAAAAACAGAAAATTCATGCTCTAAAATAATTAGTAATTATTTTATTGTTCATATTCAAGTATTTCATTGTTTATATTCAAGTATTGCAATATTCATAATTTTGAATTCTAATCTTGTAAAAATGCATAAATTACTTAAACAATATATCGAAACATGTAGAATAACACGGAAAAACTCTAAAAATTACCAAAAGTATCGAACAAAAACATGATACTAAAAAGAACATCAACGACATTAAACAGATATCTGCAGAAATTGAACAAAATTATAGGATTGAAATCGAAAAAATCGGAACTCAAAATCAACAAAAGAAATATGAAAAGGAACAAAATTAAAGAGTTGAAGAGCAAAATTAGATGAACTTGAAAGATTAATCTTGATTGAAAAATCAAATTAGATGATAAATAGGATAATTATGTGTATATTATTTCTTAAAGAAAGAACGTAAAGTAGCAGACAATAATAGAAGAGAAACAGTGAGAAAATTTAGGTGTTTTTTATGGTCTCAAGTTTTAATCTCAGCCATTGATTTAGTCATATCTAATGGTTTAGAAAAGAAGGTAGATTGTATAAAAAAAGGGTGGATGTAAATGATCTTTTACCCATGTCAATTTTTCTACAATATACCTATGCATACCAACCATTACTAAATCAAAGGATGATATTAAATCTTGAAGTAATGTAAAAACTCTAATTGTTTTTTGCAACTTCCATCTATCCTTCTTTACGTTTGTTTCTTAATTTCATTCTATAGTTTCAATTTTTCAAAACCTCTCAATTTTGTTCTCCATTTTTTCATCAAAATCAGTTTGTACTCGTGGTTAAACTTTTCGGTTAAGTTAATTTCAATCTTTAACTCTTTAATTTCTTCTTTTTCATATTATAATAGTTGATTTTGATTTTCAATTTTATCAATTTCGATATTGTAATTCTGTTCGACTTTCACATACATCTTATTAATTTTGGTATTGTTATTGTTAGTGATTAAGAAATCGTTCGATTTTTTGATTAATTTTTAGGGCTTATACGTTATTTCACATGTTTTGATACATTATTTGAGTATTTTTTATAAATTTGGTTACAAGATTGAAAATCGAAATTATGAATATTGCAATACTTGAATATGAATTGTTAATTATACGTTTTGAATTATCCAGAATTTTGGGTTTTCGATTAGGTTTATCGATTTTTACATATACCTTGCTAATTTTGATATTGTTATTGTTAGATATCTAGTTTAATCACATTCGATTTTTTGAGTGATGTAGGGTTTGTGTGTTATTTTAGATGTTTTGATACATTATTTGAATAATTTCTATATTTTTGCTTACAAGATTGAAAGTCAAAATTATGAATATTGCAATACTTGAATATGAGCAATAAAATAATTGAATATAAACATTGAAATAATTACATGTTATATCAGAGTAGAAATAACTATGTAACCTCAATGATATATTATTTACGAATATATAAATCAATTCAATTTTTCTGATTTTATTCAATACTCTGTATTTTGTGTATTGGTATTCGTCTCAATCAAAATAAGATAAACCCTTTTATAATTTTTTGATTTCGTGACAGCAAGAAATTTCATCAATTTCGTGACTGCTGTTTTAATATGATCAATCTATGGATTTTTGGTTCCAAGATTCAAAATTGAAATTATGAATATTGCAATATTTGAATATGAACAATGAAATACTTGAATGTGAACATTGAAATAACTACATATTATTTCATAGCATGAATTTCTTGTTTTTGTACATTATTAGTACTATGAAATACCCGATTATTTTATTTCTTATGTTATTCTGGTTATACTATACTTTTGCGGTTATTCTATATTTTTCTTGAAGTTATTTCATTATATTAGTTACTATGTTTTATTATCAGGGTTATTTTATAGTATTTTTATAGTTATTCTATAGCACATATGTGATTATTGTACTTCAATTTTTTTTTAATGTAAGTAACCCCCACTTTGTTTTTGTCTTTCAGTGAAGTTTCTTTTACTGGGTGCACCCTCAATAATATGCAAGATGTTTCATCCCAATACAATAACACGAGTTATTCATTATAATAACTGAGTTTCTACATTGAACTAATACCTATGTAAAATCAGATAACATTATTTTAAAAATGATTATATTTGAGTGTCGGCCCAATATATATAATAACATGAGTTATTCGTTACAATAACTGAGTTTCTACTTTAGAATAACGACGTAAAATCATTCAACATTATTAAAAACAAGTTATTCAATACAATAATTGACTTTTTACATTGAAATCATTACGTATCTACATTGAAATAACATGATAACATTATTCTCAGTAAATAATTAAGTTAACTATAAAATAACTATGCTTCTTCATTAAAATAATCATGTTTGTACATTACAATAACTATAAAAATCCGAGAAAAAAATGCTTTGGAGATTTAGAGAGTTTTAATCTCAGCTCTTGATCATGTGAGATCTAATGGCCATAATTAAGAGGTAAATTGTACCAAATATGACAAATGTACCAGAGCCAGTTATCTATTTTGAGTCCATGAGTCCTCACCTCAGCCCTTGATTTAATGATAGATTAATGATTAAGATTTGTTTTCATAATCAAGAAAATAACTAACAAATCTTAGTAAATATATCATTTCTCTCTCTCTTCCTTAATTATCTCAATACAAATTTTCTCTCTCTCCCATCAATCTTTTTAAGTTTTTTTTTTCTTTCACACAACAAGTTTATTTAAAATTAAGTTTTTTTTCATCTTTAGCAAAAAATCATTCGTTCCCTACTGTCATTGTACGTATGTTACTATGTTACTGCCATAACCCATAAAATATGTTACTGTAACTCATACGATGTGTTACTTTAATTCATGAACTATGTTACTTTAACTCATAAAATCTGTTACGTTGCATAGTCTCTTGCAAAAACTGTTACTCTAACTCACACGATGTGTTACTTTAATTCATAAACTGTGTTATTTTAACTCATAAAATCTGTTACGTTGCATAATAGACTCTTGCAAAAACAGGAGTTCCAATTAACAAAAAGAATAATGTTTGTTTTTATTAAGATACTCCAAAACAAAAAGTGGTACAGGATTCCAACTAAATCAACTTCATTACAATTCCATTGTTTCACACTTGTTACTCACAATCTGTGTTACTGTAACTCATTAAGTATGTTACTCTAATGCGAATAATGTAGGCTATTCTAACAATATAATGTCCTACTTAGAATTCTGCTTCTTCTTCATTCTTCTCGTCCTCTTCGTCTTCTTCTTTTTCTTCTTCTTTATCATCATCATCTCAGAAACTTTGATTTAATCTCACCACCGCATAATGGAGGAAACTCTCACCCACATCCCTACATCATTCATCTGCTCTTGCGTCTACTGAAAAACAATAACAGTGTCAATAAACGTGGCGGAAAAAAAACAATCAAAACTTGAAATATGGATTAAAGTAACAGATAACAAGAATTAAAGTAACAAATGAAGTGCATTGAAGTAACACTGGATTAAATTAACAGAGGATGCTTATACACCAGGTATAAAGTAACAGAGGTCAGACATTAAAGTAACAGATAGTGTGAATTAAAGTAACAGATAATGTTCATTAAAATAAGACCAGGTATAGGTTAGTGCAAAAAATTCATATAATGATCAGAAATGAGAGTATGACGCAGTTTCTTACTCTTAGATATTGTTTCCTATTTTGAAGTCATCACGTCCCATAATTATAGAATACAGTATCTTTTTTTTATATGGCGTTACTCTTTGATATTGTTTCCTATTTTGGTGGCAATCACGTCCCATTATTATAGGAAACAATATCTTTTTTATTATTATTATTTTTTAATATAGCAGTTTCCTAAATTCTTACGACACTCCAATGCACTACAATAACAGATGAAAAACACTAAAGTAACGACTAGAGTGTATTAAAGTAACACGACATATAAACTAACAGACGATAGACATTAAAGTAACAGATGCTCTACACTAAAGTAACGCAGTATATAAACTACAATAACTCAATATATTATGCGTGTGCAAATTTCATATAATGAATCAAACATTTAACAGTATGCAGTTTCCCATATTGTAAACGTAAAAACTAATAATTGAGTAGCATCTTGATGAACGCAGTTCATATGTATATTTATTCTCATTTTATTCTCCGTTTTTCACCGATTTCACATGCCTTAAGAATAATTTAGTAGCCTTTTATCCGTAGTTTGTTATGCTGGGTATATGGTTTATGTTTTGATAGGAAACATAGCAAAAGACGGAGTTAAGAGCTACAAATGAAGATAACACGAAGAACAAGGCAGTAAGGAGGACAACGCAGGCCGAACCGGTCGGTATGATACCGAACTGGTCGGTTTGATACTGTACCGAGCGGTTTGATTTCGAACCGATCGGTTCGTTTCCGTACCACTCGGTTTGTTTGTGAACCGAGCGGTTCGCGACTCGTCCACGTGACTTTCCTGAATTTTCTGAAGAATCCGTACTCTACCTTAATTAGAATCCTACGGGATTATTTTATTAAATTATATTCTATTTCCTAATTAGACCCTTTGAAATAAGTATAAATACCTTCTTAGGGCTAGGTTAAGGGCATCTTTTATTCATTCAAAAAACTTTAGTTTAGTTTTATTATTAGCATCGGAATTTTGCAAGCTTGTAGCGGTACTTTTTAGCTTTCAATTATTATTCAATCTTTCAGTTCTTAATGATGGTAGGGATTTGTCGTGGAATCCCAACCGTCAATAATATAACTGGCTATTCCTACGGTAGATAGGGCAAGTCGGGTCGAATCCACGGGGACGGTAATGTATAGCCTAGACTAAGGTTACCCGATTACTGGACTAAGTCAACGAGGTAAGCTAAACTAGAGAATGATAGAGGGGGAGAATGCTAGACTAAGACTAAGGCTAAGGTACCGGAGAAAACTAAACAAGGAAAACGGGCTAGGATTAGGTCGGGGTCAAAGGGGTAACGGAATGGTCAAGGGAGGACAAGAGTGAAGGAGGTAGTAGGGTAATCTAGGTAATGCCCGGGCTCTCGCAACTTAGACTCACCTAGAGGTTCCACCTAAAACCCAACTCGGCGATACACAACACAAACGGAGTTACTAGCACGCTATAGGCCTAGGTCGAATCCGGGATCTCGCTACGTAGACCGACCTATGGGTCGTCCTCACCGGGCTCTCGCAACTTAGTGAGGGAACCGAACCCACAAACAAACTAACACCCACAAGAGAAAGGCAAGAAGAACAAGTATATGCATCTACTTAGTCAATCAAGCATTTCAACAAACATGTGATATGCATCAAACTAAGAGGAAACCCAAATCTTCCACCAACATCTCCAACAATCCCATCATCCAATTAACACCCTAATCACCCTACTAACCCTAGCAAGAACACTACACTAACATAATCCAACTACAACTAACAAGAACAAGGGGAATCATCAAAAGAAACAAAACAAACATGAAGATACTAGTGAAAACTATGAACATCAAACATAACAATGAACAAAGATTCAAACTTGATAAACAAAAATGGATTAAGAGTAAAAGGAGAAGAAGATGGTACCAAACTAGTGAAGAGGAAAGAACAAAACTTGCATTAATGAAGAAAACCCAAAACAAACACCCAAGGTTGTCAATCTTGAGTGGATCTTGAAGAATTCCATCCCTTAATACAAGTACTAATCTAAGATTAACTACTAATTATCGACTAATCTACACTAATCTAATCTAATCTAACCTAAAGTAGTCTAGGGTTTTAAGGATATAACATAAGATAACATAAGATGGTGTCTTAATACAAGAGGGGGGGTATATATAGGGTTACAAATGGAAAGGAGAAGAAAGGAAACAATGCGGACTGTAACTGACCCTTCCCGGTCGGGAAGGCTTGGTCCCGATCGGGATGGGCCATCCTTCCCGGTCGGGAAGGACCTTCCCGGTCGGGAAGGACCTTCCCGATCGGGATGGGCTCACAGTAGCCGTGCTTCATGTTCCCTTCATCCCGAACGGGATGAGGCCATCCCGAACGGGATGGGTCTTTGTAGGCCTCCCTTAAGAGCTCTTTGGTCCCTCCTTGCCTCTCATGGGCTTCTCGTCGATTCTCGGGACTCGGGATCGGGTCTCGGAGGCTCGGGATTGGATCCCGAGGTCTCGGGGTCGATTCCAAGGCATCGAGTCATCATTCCTCTACTCCGTTGGCTCCAAAATGTGTATGTATCGAGTCGGAATCGCTCCAACTTTTCCAAATCGGTCTCGGGAACCTGAAACGAACTAAAGGAAGCATAAGAAGCCCCTAAACCACTCCCAAGGAGCGATTCTACAAGGAAATGGGACCAAAACACAATAAAATAGGCACTACAAACCACACTTATCACTTAATAATCGGTATTTTTCCCTTTTCCCCTATTTTCATATTGATTTCGATTATGCTTAATTCCTTTGTTGTTCCATCTTTCGTCATGAGTAGCTAATTCATTCATCTAGGGTTGAAGGGGATCTATGTTAATTGAATTGGGGATGTTAGTTTAATTAATTATTTGATTGATCATTCATATGTTATTGCTTTACTACTTGTTTTGTATTGTCGTTCGATTAGTTTGAGACGTTGAACTAGATGAATGTCTAGGAACCCGAACCTAAGATCGAAAGCCTGGTAAGGGTAGACTTACAAGTAAGTGGATAGGATAATCTGGTAAGTTGCGAGAGCCCGTCAGAATCTATCCTAAGGTTGACATAAGATCCGAAAGGCCGTGTCTTTGCCCTAAATAACTGTGATTGATTAGGGAACCGTAAGACCCTAGATCCCTTTAATAATGATAGAACCTCTTACTTTACGTTACTGCAATAGTTTAGAAAATAAAAATAAAAAACACCGGAATTAGAATAGTTTAGAGTCGATTATAAATAATTTGCAATATTCATCCATCTCTCTGTGGTTCGACCCTTGCTTGCCACTAGCTATTTGTTAGTCGTTAGTTAGGTTTATTTTGATTAAGGTGATACGACTTTAGCCTTATCAATTTTGGCGCCGTTGCCGGGGAGACGGTTTTGTTTTATTGCTTTTTATTTGTTTTTGATTCTAGATTATTTCTCTTCGTCTCAGGGAATCCACAAATTCCTTGAGACAGTCTCTCACTTCTTTATTGTAGTTTCTTGCTTATGCCCAGGTGTTCCCGTTCAGAATTAAATCCGTTTGATCCTGAACCAGAGAAGACCCTCCGTAAGCGACGAAATTTCTTTAAGGAAATCGCAGAAACATCGGATCTTTCAATTTTGGAAGATCTACACCAGGAGTTCATCGCGGAATATCAGTCCTTAGAAGAGGACACTCCCGCTCTCGATACATCACCACCTCTCCGTCTACTACCACCCCCGCCAGTCAAGATGCCTAAATTCGCCAGTCACTCCGAGCCAGAGCAAGCTGCCCTTCCAAAGTTGGTCAAACGTCCAACTGCTACTAATGGCGTCTTTGATATCTGTCCCGCTTTCATTACCTTGGTCGAGAAGAATCAGTTTGGAGGCGATGCTAGGGAAGATCCCGCTAAACATATGAGAATTTTTACTGACTATTGCTCTACTATTCCCCTTCCTGCAGGAGTTACACAGGAGCAAGTCATGGAGATGCTTTTTATGTTCTCTCTACGTGATGCGGCCAGGGAATGAATCACTGATCTCGACAAAGTCTCAGCTGGGATCAATGACTGGAATTCTCTTGCATTGGCTTTCTACAAACATTATTATCCGCCCCAGAAGACGAATTTGCTACGAAGTCAGATTACAAATTTTCGTCAAACACCTCATGAGAATATTCATGAGGCATGGGAAAGGTTCAAGAAACTAGTCAAAGAATGTCCTCATCATGGGTTTGAAGAATGGTTCCTTTGCAATCAGTTCTATAATGGCTTATACGACGATTGTCGTAATACTCTTGATTCGGCTTGCAACGGGAGGTTCCAGTCTAATGTTGATGATGATAAGGCGTGGCAGACTATTGAGGATATGGCATCTCACCATGCACGATGGGGAAATCCACGCGGTAATACCCGAGGTAATGGTAACGATAGTGACTCTGCAATCGCTAATCAATTAGCTGTTTTGACTAAGCGATTCGATTCCTATGAGGCATCTAATTCAGATAAAGGAATGCATCGAGTGCATGCTATGACCCAGGAAATAGTTTGTGATGATTGTGGCGTACCTGGACATCACGCTCACGAATGCATGGGAACACAAGAACAAGTCAATGCTTATCAATCGTTCCAACGGAATCAGAATTTGCCTTATATGAATCAACCTGGTTATAACCGTGCTCTATTATCTTATGCAAGTCAGAATGTGTTGAATCCTACAACACCTCCACCCCGCAATCCACCATATGTGCCACCTCACGTTCGAATGCAGGGAAATCAACAGAATCCAAGACCTCAAGGCCAAAACATAATTCAGAACAATCAACAGCAATTTCCACCACTTCCCTCTGCATTAGAGGCTCAAGCACACCAACACTCTGTTGAAATAGCCGAGCTAAGGAACATGATGATGAACATGATGACCCAATTTCAGACAGGTCATAAGATGCTCGAGAAACAAGTTACTCAGTTAGCTAATTCTCAAGCTACACGTCAGCCAGGAACTTTACCGCCTCAAGGGAATCCACCTCAAGGTAATGAACATATCAATGCTATTACCCTAAGGAGTGGAACAGCCTACGATGGTACGAAGATGCCGGAACCGGAAGACGAGGTTAGGAAGGAAATATCGGATGATGTCGAGAAAGAAGCAGGAGACGACAAGCAAACTGGTCGGGATGAAGACGAACCGACCGGTACAAATTTGAACCGATCGGTTCGAAATCATATCGAACGGGATAAAGACGAACCGACCGGTTCGCAATCAAACCGATCGGTTCGTCCATCAGAGCAGCCCAATTCTTCTACAGCCAAACACGTGAAGCTCCCATTCCCAGGTCGTCAACGCAACAGCAAGATCGACGGTCAATTTAGTAAGTTTATGGACGTCGTGAAAAATCTGCAGGTAACCGTTCCATTTACTGAGTTAATTACACAAGTACCTGCATATGCTAAATTTATGAAAGATATACTTACTAGGAAGCGTTCTTTTAATGAGGTTGAAACGATTGCTTTTACGGGAGAGTGCAGTGCACTCCTTCAAAATAGATCACCTCCAAAACTTAAGGATCCTGGTAGTTTTTCTATCCCATGCACTATAGGTACTCATGTTATGGATAATGCATTGTGTGATCTTGGGGCTAGTGTTAGTGTTATGCCTTATTCTATTTGTGAGAAGTTAGATATGAGAGGGTTGAAGTGTACAAGTATCACACTTCAAATGGCTGATCGATCAGTCTGTAGACCTCTAGGTGTCTTAGAAGACGTCCCGATTAAGGTAGGGAAGTTCTTTTTTCCTGTCGACTTTGTTGTCTTAGACATAGCTGAGGATACACACATCCCTATCATTCTAGGTCGTCCATTCCTTCACACTGCGGGCGCGATTATTGATGTCAAAAACGGTAGTTTGACACTTGAGGTCGGGGAAGATAAAGTCACATTTAATCTAAATAAAGCTTTAAAAGCCCCTATAACTGATGAGTCATGCTATTGTTTAGACACCTTTGATTCAGTCGATGACATTATTGAGTCTACTTTGCTCGGATCCTTGACAAAGGATCCCTTGGAGTTACTAATGTGTGAATCAAGTTATACAGGTGATGGAGGAATTTGGAAGGCTGAGGTAGATGAGATAGAAGCACTTTTATATGCAGGAGATCCAAAGGAAGCTGAGACGGTCAAAACCGTCAACCTTGATTTGTCTTATTCTTGTTCGGTCGAGGTACAGAAACCTGAACTTAAACCATTACCCACGAATCTCAGGTATGCTTTTCTCGATGAGGGTGAGCTAAACCCGGTTATAGTAAGTAATTCTTTGACTGAGTCTCTGTTGACTGATTTATTAATTATTTTGAGAAAACATAAGAAGGCATTGGGGTATAGTTTAAGTGACTTAAAAGGTATTTCTCCTGATTTTTGAATGCATCGCATTCATCTTGAAGATGGTTATAGACCGTCTATCCAGGGTCAGCGTCGACTAAACCCGAATATGCAGGAAGTTGTTAAAACGGAAGTTATGAAACTTCTAGATGCCGGTATTATATATGCTATATCCGACTCTAATTGGGTCATTCCGGTTCAAGTGGTACCTAAGAAAGGAGGCCCCACGGTAGTAAAGAATGATAGGAATGAACTAATTCCTACTAGGATTGTTACAGGATGGCGCATGTGCATTGATTATAGGAAATTAAATGTCGCCACTAAAAAAGACCATTACCCACTTCCATTCATTGATAAAATGTTAGAGAGATTAGTTCGTCATAAGTATTTTTGTTATCTAGATGGCTACTCAGGTTTTTTTCAGATCCCCGTTCATCCCGAGGACCAAGAAAAAACCACTTTTACTTGTCCTTATGGTACCTTCGCTTATCGTAGGATGCCCTTCGGATTATGTAATGCCCCGGCCACTTTTCAGAGATGCATGATTAGTATTTTCTCTAATTTCATTGAATCAATTATGGAATTATTTATGGACGATTTCAGTGTGTATGGTTCTAACTTTGATTCTTGTCTGCTGAATTTGTCTAAAGTTTTAGGTCGCTGTGAGGAAGTTGACTTGGTACTTAATTGGGAAAAGTGTCACTTTATGGTCAACGAGGGAGTAGTGCTTGGTCATTTAGTTTCTGATAAAGGCATTCAAGTAGACCGGGCAAAAATTCAAGTGATAGAGCAATTGCCTCCTCCTACTAATATTAAGGGGGTTAGAAGCTTCCTTGGTCATGCGGCATTTTATCGCCGCTTTATCAAGGACTTCTCTAAAATTGCTAAACCACTTACCCAACTCCTTCTTAAAGATGCCCCCTTTTGCTTTACTGATGCTTGTCGTGAATCTTTTGACAGGATTAAGGAGGCATTAATCTTAGCACCCATTATTCGATCGCCAGATTGGAATCTACCTTTCGAGATTATGTGTGATGCAAGCGACTATGCCGTAGGAGTAGTTTTCGGTCAGAGAAAAGATAAAGTTTTACATGCTATTACTATGCTAGTAAGACTTTAGATGAAGCTCAGGTCAATTACGCGACAACGAAAAAGGAGTTATTAGCCATCATATATGCCCTCGATAAATTCCGAACTTATCTCATAGGTTCTAAGGTGATTGTTTATACCGATCATGCCGCATTGAAATACCTCTTAGCAAAGAAGGAAGCAAAGCCCAGATTAATTCGTTGGATCTTACTACTTCAAGAATTTGATCTAGAGATTCAGGATAAGAAGGGAGCCGAGAATGTTGTAGTTGATCATCTATCACGACTTAGATTCAACGAAGACGGATTGATCCTACCAATTGATGATTCCTTTCCCGACGATTCCTTACTTGCGATCACCCTTGTTGAGTTAACTACCAACGAGCCATGGTATGCTGATTTTGCTAACTTTTTGGTTGGTGGTTATTTTCCTCCTAATTGTACTTATCAACAAAAGAAGAAATTCTTATCCGATGTGAGGAGGTATTATTGGGATGATCCTTACCTATTTCGAGAATGTGCGGATGGAATCTTTCGGAAGTGCGTACCCGATTGGGAAGTTAGGGGTGTCTTGGAAGGTTGTCATTCTTCTCCCTATGGTGGTCATCATGGTCCGTCTCGCACCGTTGCTAAGAAATTACAATCCGGATTTTATTGGCCGACTTTATTCAAAGATGCACAAAAATTTATCCTTGCTTGTGATGCATGCCAACGATCCGGAAATATTTCTAGACGACATGAGATGCCACAAACCGGTATATTAGAGGTCGAGATTTTCGACGTATGGGGAATCGATTATCAAGGTCCGTTTCCTTCCTCTTTTGGCAACCGGTATATTCTAGTTGCTGTAGATTATGTGTCCAAATGGGTCGAGGCGGTAGCTTGCCCTACAAACGATGCTAAAGTAGTTATAAATCTCTTTAAGAAAATAATATTTCCTAGGTTCGGGGTTCCTCGAGCCATTATTAGTGATGGAGGTTCACACTTCCACGAAAAGAGATTAGAAACTTTGCTACGTAAATATGGTGTTATGCAACGTACCGGATTGGCTTATCATCCTCAAACAAGCGGTTAAGTGGAAGTATCTAATCGAGAAATTAAATCAATTCTAGAAAAGGTGGAATCAAGAAAGGATTGGAGTGCCAAGCTAGACGATGCATTATGGGCCTATCGCACCGCTTACAAGACACCCATCGGTACATCTCCCTATCGGTTAGTCTATGGTAAGGCATGTCATCTTCCCGTCGAGTTAGAATATAAAGCTTTTTGGGCAGTAAAGGAGCTTAATTTTGACCCGACTCTGAGTGGGGAGAAGCGGTTGCTCCAGTTAAATGAATTGGACGAATTTCGTCTAAGTGCTTACGAGAGTTCCCGAGTTTATAAGGAACGCACGAAGAAGTGGCATGATAAACATATTCTCCCAAAGCAATTTAAGGAGGGTGACAAAGTTTTACTACATAATTCTCGCCTTCGCATATTCCCGGGTAAGCTAAGATCTAGATGGTCTGGTCCCTACACCGTCACCAATGTTAGAAAATCTGGAGCAATCGAAGTGCAGAATGAATCGGGAGAAGTCTTTATGGCCAATGGACACCGATTAAAGCTATATCATGAAGATGCAGTTGTAGGTAACATCGACGTGATTTACCTACAATCTCCTTCCTCTTGAGGTAATTTCGGTCGAGCGGGACCGTAAAAACCAGCGCTACTCGGGAGGCAACCCATGTGTATAACTTCTATAATTTCCCTTTTTCTGTCGTGTGTTAGATTTTTTTTTTTATTTTGAGTGAAAGTAAGGGAGGGTACTGATGTACATTGTGAGATAAAAATATGCAGGTACGGCAGGTGAACCGCTCGGTACAGAATCAAACCGAGCGGTACAGAGATGAACCGATCGGTACATATTCGAACCGGTCGGTACAGAGTCAAACCAAGCGGTTCGAATTTGAACCGATCGGTTCGCTTGGCGGGTCCTTTTTCCGGATTTATTTATACACCTCTACCCTTTTACTCACCCCCCATTCCCTCATTTCACTCTCTCTCACTAAACCCTTCCCGTCCCTCTCTACAACAAAACCCCCATAAAACACCTCCATCATCCTAAAAACCATATTCCACCTTACCTTCACCCATCACCTCCACCACACTTCTTCATCTACGACCATGGTGTTCGGAAGGAAAAAGCGAAACGTCAACCGCCGGTCAGATTCTCCACCGGAATCATCACATGCAACGGAATCATCGGAGGCTCCGCCATTACCACCAGAATTCCCACCAGTAACCGGGTATGAGCACATTATTTTTGGGTCGGAAAGGCAGCGCGAACTCTTCCTTGTTATGGCTTCCAAACCGGTAACACATACTCGATTTCTTAGCCATGCTTTATTACGTCGCTGTGGTCTCGAGGAGTCTATGAAGCAATTTTTTGATGGCACTGGTATAGGTGGTCTTTTTAATATGAATTTACCCACTTATAAAGACTAACCCTAGAATTCTTTAGCAGTTTTCAATACACTGATTCTACTGCTACAATGACATTTAGATTGATGAATCAAAATCATACCATTCCTATCCGACTATTTAGGGATGCCTTTGGCTTGGATTCTGGTGATGTTTTGAGTGCTCCCGATTCTTTTGATCATCAGTTACTTTGGGACTGTCTTACAGGTCAAGTTTTACCACCCCGTTTTAAGCGTGTTCCTTGTCAGGCCATTCAACACCCTGTTATTCGTATTTGGCAAATATTTGTTTCTGGGTCGATTTTTGGTCGTTTCGAGCATGGTGCTGTGAACGAAACTGAAATTGAGATGATCGGGATGGCCGTTAATGTTCAATCCCAACCCTTATTTGGACTAGATATTTCTGCACTAATCATGAAACATTTTGGTTTGATAGTTACTAAAATAGGTCGCTTAAAGTCGATTAATGGTGGAGGATTGGTGACTCATCTTGCCCTGACTTTACTACGAGGTACTTTTGATGAGGAGAACTGGTTGCCTATTTCAACGGAAACTGTATACACTGCAAGTGATTTTCCTGTAGGTTGGTTCTCCGTGAATGCTGACAATAAGTATACTTGGCACTTTGCTCCGGGTCAGTCTCGCACTCTTCCCGATCCTTCTCTACCAGAGCTCTGGCAGCATCCACCGGTTGATGACGGTATCCCACCTCCTGTCGCACCTAGTTATTTACTTACCGTTACCCCCGGAGCTACTCCACAGGGTAACCGAGGGCATTCCACTTTCGAACAAGGTGAAGGTTCAGGTTCTCGTCAAGCTCCTCAGTTTCAGCCACCTCGTCCGCAGGCTCCTTCTCCGCCTTATCAGAGGCCATTTGTCCCACCTACAGGTGCCTACTATCCGCCTCAGCCGGGTTATACGGAGATGCTTCACTTAATGCGGTCAATGTATGTCGACCAACAGCGAGCCTATTTTCCACACCTCATACAGCTTCAGCAGCAGGGTCAGCTACAGCCGACTGATCACTTACCCTCCTGGTTCGGTCCTGACGGTTCGTTTCAAGGACCTACCGGTCCACCTCCTTTTGGTCAGTCCAACTTTGGGGTGCAGTATGACTATGATCACGGTGTTAGCTACTATGGACACGACGATACCTATTCCTGCCATGATGCTTCTTTATATGGAGGTACTACTTTCGCAGATGAGACCCGACATGGTGGACGAGAGTTCGTGGATCTTGTGTCTAGTCCGGAGGCAGCTGATGATGATGATTACGACATTGATGGTTATGAGTCTGATTCTTAGTCCCCCGGTTGGTTAGTTGCTGGTTTGGGGGGACTTACTTGCAGTACATATAGTATCGGTACCTTCTCTTATCCTTTTGTCTTACCTCCATTCTTTGTTATACTTTTTGTCTTAATTCTTGCATATTGGTTCACAATGAGGACATTGTGTGATTTGGTTTGGGGGGATGTTTGGTATATTTTTATTTTATTTCAAAAAAAAAACGTTTTTCTTTAATTTTTTTGTTTTCGTTTTTCGTGTGTTTTAGTATAGAGTCGTGTCGGCGATGAGGACATTGCGTTTGTCGCATGCTTTTCCCTAGTTATTTTACTCTTCCTTGTGAATGGCACTATTTCCCGTTATTTGAGTTTAGTATTTCTTGAATCTTGTCGCCAATTATGTTTTGAATGCCAAATGAGTCAATTGACCTGTTGTCGAGTAAGCTACTTATATTGTGAGACTTAGAGCCTAAACTGATGACATCCATGATCAGTTTCATATAGGTTGAGAGTAGCACTCCTTATGAGACATGTAACATAAAATTGCATAAACATGACATTCGTCTCTTAAATACCTATATACATTCAGTTTGTGATTGTGACACATGTAGAAGAGGCAATCCCCTTTCGTTTATCTAAATCCCATGAACTTTCCATAGCCATAATTTGACCTGTTTTGACCCGTTTATTAACTACATGCCGTATTTGCCTACCCTAATCAAGCTAGTTGGTTAATTAGACGGAATTATTTTTGCGGGTGAAATTTGGTACCATGTCGATTGAGAAAGGGAATTGAGAAAAAATGATGAATGTTTTGGAAAGAAAATCAATGGAAAAAAAAGAAGAGAAAGAAAGGAGATAGTTGAAAAAAAAAAAGAAAAAAAAAAGTGAAACAAGAAAAGGAATATGTTTTTGCTATGAGAAGAAAAGAAATTAATTTCTATATTTTCGTAGTTGTTGGTACAAAAGTCGGTTATGGAAAGTTGAAAATAAAATGGTGCTCGGTACTACTCATAATTCCTTTGATTGAAGATTGGTTAGGAATGGAATGACTTTAGTTTGGTTACGGTTGGACTAGCTTGGCTTTTACCTCCACATACCCAAATCGTTTTGCCCCTTCTTACCCGATTACCCTCACTTTATCCATATGTAAGTCCTCGGCATGTGTTTTGGTCCGATTAAATGTATATGTACGGTTGGTAGAGATTGATATCATGTTAGATTGCATGCATGTTCCCGTAAGTCGCAGTTAGGTGAGTGTTTTGTCTTTCCAATTTTACATAAACTCACAATATTGCCCTTGATGAGTGCTGAGTGTAAACCGCGAGAAATCTCGACATAGATGGTTATGCAAGATTAAAAGTTTGGCATTTGAATATTAATTGGGTCTTGGTTTTTGGAATTCTTATACTCTTCATCTTCAGCTTTAGAATTTGTTTCTTTAGCTTAGTGTCATTCGCTTATTAGGGTGTTAGATTTGGGATGGTGCGTGTTGACAAAGTTTTCTCTGAGCCATTTTTATGTTGTCCATTATGAGTTTGCTTGGGGACAAGCAAAGGTTCGGTTTGGGGGAATTTGATGAACGCAGTTCATATGTATATTTATTCTCATTTTATTCTCCGTTTTTCACTGATTTCACATGCCTTAAGAATAATTTAGTAGTCTTTTATCCGTAGTTTGTTATGCTGGGTATATGGTTTATGTTTTGACAGGAAACATAGCAAAAGACGGAGTTAAGAGCTACAAATGAAGATAACACGAAGAACAAGGCAGTAAGGAGGACAACGAAGGCCGAACCGGTCGGTATGATATCGAACCGGTCGGTTTGATACTGTACCGAGCGGTTTGATTTCGAACCGATCGGTTCGTTTCCGTACCACTCGGTTTTTTTGTGAACCGAGCGGTTCGCGACTCGTCCACGTGACTTTCCTAAATATTCTGAAGAATCCGTACTCTACCTTAATTAAAATCCTACGGGATTATTTTATTAAATTATATTCTATTTCCTAATTAGACCCTTTGTAATAAGTATAAATACCTTCTTAGCGCTAGGTTAAGGGCATCTTTTATTCATTCAAAAAACTTTAGTTTAGTTTTATTATTGGCATCAGAATTTTGCAAGCTTGTAGCGGTACTTTTTAGCTTTCAATTATTATTCAATCTTTTAGTTCTTAATAATCGGTATTTTTCCCTTTTCCCCTATTTTCATATTGATTTCGATTATGCTTAATTCCTTTGTTGTTCCATCTTTCGTCATGAGTAGCTAATTTATTCATCTAGGGTTGAAGGGGATCTATGTTAATTAAATTGGGGATGTTAGTTTAATTAGTTATTTGATTGATCATTCATATGTTATTTCCTTACTACTTGTTTTGTAGTCATTCGATTAGTTTGAGACGTTGAACTAGTTAAATGTCTAGGAACCCGAACCTAAGATCGAAAGCCTGGTAAGGGTAGACTTACAAGTAAGTGGGTAGGATAATATGGTAAGTTGCGAGAGCCTGTCAGAATCTATCCTAAGGTTGACATAAGATCCGAAAGGCCGTGTCTTTGCCCTAAATAACTGTGATTGATTAATTGAATAATTAATTAACTTTACCCAATTTAATTACATAGCGAACCGTAAGACCCTAGATCCCTTTAATATTGATAGAACCTCTTACTTTACGTTACTGCAATAGTTTAGAAAATAATAAAAAAACACCGGAATTAGAATAGTTTAGAGTCGATTATAAATAATTTGCAATATTCATCCATCTCTCTGTGGTTCGACCCTTGCTTGCCACTAGCTATTTGTTAGTCGTTAGTTAGGTTTACTTTGATTAAGGTGATACGACTTTAGCCTTATCACATCTTAATGACTTCCATGGCGATTACAGTATAAATTACAAAGCATATACTCACCGTTTGTGTGTTCTACGATTTGCATATGAATCTATGATGAATGACACGACCATGAAGGCAATATCAACATGAAAATTGACGCAAAACATGAACGCAAATTAATCAAGATGATGGATAAAAATTGATGCAAAACATGAAAGCTATATCGAAACTCACTATTGTTATACTCGATGAATTGCTTATCAACAGTTAATGAAGATGTCGCGATCATTGAATTCATAGTAACAGAATTTCGAGCACAGATTTGATTGAACGAATGAATGAATGAACGTGATGATCGATGGGAGCGTTTTTTTTAAGGTTTTGATGAACCTGTAACGTGAATGAATGAATGGATGAGGAATGAAAGTGATTATGGGAGTTATTGTTTCCTAAAATCATGGGAGTTATTTTAGAATGTTAAATATGTTGAGGAATAAATATTGAAAGAGAAAGATTAAGAGTGATTGAGAGTAGAGATTGAGAGTAAGTGTGTATCTTCTCATTCATCAGACCACATATTTATAGTACAAATATACTGTATACATAGTTGACGTTTGGAAGAAAATTCTTCCATACATTTAATGTATGGAAGGAATTTCTTCCATAACCACTGTTGCAACATATGGGTGGAAGGATGTTTTGGAGAGGAAACTATGGGCTGAGATTTTCACCCTAATTTTCACCCTAATGTTATTCAACACTCCCCCTTGAAAATATCACCCATATGAATCGTAACGTTAGATGATACTGCCTCATTAAAAACCTTGTCAGTAAAACCCCGTGGGATAAAACTTGACGAAGGGAAAAAGAGTGCAGCACATATAATACTCCCCCTGAATTCAACATTTTTCCTTCAGTCGGCACATTCCAACCTGGCGAACGAGTTCTTGGAATCGCTTTGATGGCAATGATTTTGTTAATAAATCTGCTAAATTTTCGTTCGAACGAATTTGTTAGACGTTAACTATGCCTTGTTCTTGCAGATCATGTGCGAAGAAGAACTTTGGTGCTATGTGTTTAGTCCTATCTCCTTTAATATAGTCTCCTTTCACTTGGGTAATGCATGCAGTATTGTCTTCATATATTGTGGTTGGTTGATCACTTGTCTTAATTTCACATTCGTTTTCGATGTGTTGTATCATGGACCTCAACCATACACATTCCCTAGAAGCCTCGTAGAGCGCAATTAGCTCTGCTTGATTTGATGATGTTGCAGTCAAAGTTTTCTTTGTGGACTTCCAGGAAATGGCCGTGCCACCATACGTGAAAACATACCCTGTTTGTGATTTTGCCTTGTGTGGGTCTGATAAGTATCCAGCATCTGCATATCCAATCAATGTAGCATCTTTCCTTCTAGGGTAGAACAAACCCAAGTCCTGGGTTCCTTGAAGATATCTTAACAGATGTTTAACTCCATTCTAATGCCTCTTAGTGGGTGATGCACTAAATCTTGCCAATAGATTGACTGAAAAAGCTATGTCTGGTCGAGTGTTATTTGCCAAGTACATTAGCGCGCCTATTGCACTAAGATATGGTACTTCAGCTCCTAGGATATCTTCATTTTCTTCTCGTGGTCGAAATTCATCCTTTTCCATACTAAGAGTTCGAACGACCATTGGAGAACTCAGAGGGTGCGATCTAGCCATTCCAAATCTTCGTATAACTCTCTGCGTGTAATTTTCTTGATGGATAAGGATTCCGTCCTTGAGGTGTTCAATTTGCAGGCCGAGGCAGAACTTTGTCAGTCCAAGATCTTTCATTTCGAATTCTTTCATTAGGTATTTTGCAGCAGCTTCAAGCTCATCAGCCGTTCCGATGATATTTAAATCATCAACATATACCGCAATGATTGTAAAACCGTTCATTGTTTTTCTAATGAAAACGCATGGGGTGATGGGATCATTTTTGTAACCTTCTTTTGTAAGGTACTCTTTTAATCGATTATACCACATTCTTCCGGACTGTTTTAATCCATACAAGGATTTCTGAAGTTTTACATAAAACATCTCACGAGGCAGATTAGGATTGTGATCCCTTGGCATTGTTACTCCCTCGGGGATTTTCATGTAGATATCAGTGTCAAGTGACCCATATAAATATGTCGTCACTACGTCCATAAGACGCATATGTAATCCTCTGGACACTGCAAGTCTGGTTAAGAATCTTAGGGTTGTTGCATCTACTACAGGCGAATATGTTTCTTCATAATCTACTCCTGGCTTCTGCGAGAAACCTTGTGCAAAAAGTCTTGCTTTGTACCTTACAATTTCATTTTTCTCATTTCTTTTCTTAGTGAAACCCCACTTATGCCCTACAGGTTTTACATTCTTTGGTCTTCGACTTACCGAGCCGAAAACTCCTCTTTTCTCAAAATGATTTTAGTTCTGCCTTCATTGCTTCTTCCCACTTTGGCCAATCATGTCTTTTTCGACACTCGTTGACGGACTTTGGTTCAATATCGACTTTGTCGTTCATGATTTCTGTCGCTATTGAGTGAACAAATATCTCGTTTATATCGATATTCATTCTGTTATATTCAATTCCTGTATGAACATAACTCATTGAGATTTCATAATTATCATTTATATTCTCTGGTGTGGGTTCTTCTTAAGATTTCATATTATGTTCATCTTTTTTTGTACCTTTGCCAGGTATTTCCTTTAATTTTCTGGATTTTCTCAGCCTTAGGTCTTTTGAACCAGGTGGCCTCCCACGTTTCTTTCGTGTCGTAGATTGTTCGGCTATTGATTTCTCAGAACTATCTACGGGGATGTTGATTCTGGCTGGAGCATTTACCGCAGGTATATGGGATTTTGTGATTCCCTTTGAGTTTGTGAATGCATCGGGTAATTGATTTGCAATATTTTGCAAATGAATTATCTTTTGTACTTCTATATTACAAGAACCATTCCTTGGGTCAGGATATGATATTAAATCTGCGTTCCATATGATTTCTGTAGATCGTTAGACTACCTTCTTTTCTCCCCCTAAGACTGGGAATGTATTCTCGTCAAAATGACAATCTGCAAATCGTGCATTAAATAAATCTCCAGTCATGGGTTCGAGGTATTTAATTATACTTGGGGAGACAAAACCCACATATATTCCCAGTCTTCGTTGTGGACCCATTTTGGTTCTCTGAGGTGGTGCAATCGGGACATACATTGAGCAACCAAAAGTTCTTAAATGAGAAATATTCGGTGGTTGACCGCTTACTAGTTGTAAGGGAGAAAACTTGTGATAAGCGGTTGGCCTTAATCTTGTTAAGACTTCTGCATGTAAAATGGCATGTCCCCACGCAGACGTTGGTAATTTGGATTTCATCAGTAAAGGTCTAGCAGTGAGTTGCAATCTTTTAATCATTGCTTCTGCAAGTCCATTTTGGGTATGGACATGTGCTACTGGATGTTCAACATCTATGCCAATTGACATACAATATTCGTTAAACGCCTGGGATGTAAACTCCCCTGCATTGTCCAAACGAATTTTCTTGATATTTTGATCTGGAAATTGAGTTCTTAGCCTTATTATTTGGGCTAGTAATTTTGCGAAAGCAAAATTTCGTGTGGAAAGAAGAGTCACATATGACCATCTTGTAGATGCATCAATTAATACCATGAAATATCTGAATGGTCCACATTGAGGGTTGATTGGTCCGCATATGTCCCCTTGAACTCTTTCAAGAAATGCGGGTGTCTCATTTTTTATTTTATTTATTGATGGTCGTATAATCAATTTCCCCATTGAACATGCACTGCAAGGAAAATCGCTTGATTTTATAACTTTCATATTTTTCATGAGATGTCCGAGTGCATTTCCAATGATTTTTGCCATCATTGCGGGACCTGGATGTCCTAACCTATCATGCCATAGAGCAAATGTGGTTTTATCATGGATTTTGGATGATGTCATCATACTGGTTATAACTTGGATTATTTTTGTAAAATACAGACCAGATGAATAAGATGACATTTTCTCAACGATGCATTTTGTGCCTGATTTAAATAATGTAAGGCATAAATATTCTTTATCATTTTCACTCATGGTTTCAATATGATAACCATTTTGTCGTATATCTTTGAAACTGATCAAGTTTCTTTGTGACTTACTTGAGTATAGTGTTTTATGAATTGTTAGACAAGTTCCCATTGGGAGCATAATATTGGCTTGTCCGTTGCCTTCAATAATTTCAGCGTTGCCACATATAGTATTCACATATGCCTTAATTGGCTTTAATTCAACGAAGTACTTCTTTTGTCTCAAAATAGTATGAGTTGTGCCGCTATCGATTAGGCATATTTCTTCTCCAGTTGTCATGTCTAGAAGACAAATAAGTAGAGCTTATTAATAGAAAGTGAAATAACATCCAATATATTATATTTTATTTAGAATGATAAGCAAACGGGACAAACATACAAAATACATAATGTAAATAAGGCAGCAGCACGCGCGCGCGCGCACACACACACATGTATATATATATATATATATATATATATATATATATATATATATATATATATATATATATTTAGTTGTACCGCATAACAGAGATCATCTAAAATCCACTGCTCCCATCACCATCATCAAGGAAATAATTAGTCGTTTCAATTATTTCTGACTCGAGCGGGTCAGTTTCATCCAAATTTGATTCAGGCATCTCAGAGTTTAATGGTACGGCATCTGTGACAAAATGTGTCTCCTCCCTCATTTTCTTGATGGATGCTTGATAGAGGTCGACAAAATGTTTAGGGGTGCGACATGTGCGAGCCCAGTGACCCTCCATGCCACATTTATGACAGGTGGTCTTATATTTTTCCGAGATATCAGAATTTACATTTTGTTTTCCCGGGCGCATATATTTAAATGAATTTTGACCTCTGCTTGGGCCATAACCGCGTCCTCCTCGACCTCGTCCGCGTCCGGGTCCACGTCCACGACCACCGCCACGACCGCGTCCGGGTCCGGCGAAATTCGCCTCTGGTATAGCAGCAGAGCCACTTGGCCTCATATTGTCATTTCTTAATAGAACTTCGTCATGTTGCTCAGCAACTAAAAGTATTGCAATTAGGTCCGTGAATTTTTCGATTTTATTGATTTTGACACTTCTTTGAAAATCCATGTTTCTCTTACCCATGGTAGAGAATGTTTTCTCTATTTTACCGAAATCACTAACTTGTTCCCCACAATACTCTAGTTGTGATGCAATACGGAATAGAGCAGAATTATATTCGTTTACCGAAGGAAAATCTTGGAAACGCAAGTTTTGCCATTCATGTCGAAGTTTTGGGAGGAGGACATATTGCTGATGTCCGAACTGTTCCTCAAGAAGGGACCATAATTCAGATGGATCTCTGATCCTCAAATATTCATTTTTTAGCCCTTCATTCATGTGATGTCGTATAAATATATGAGCCTTTTGTTTTTCATGGTGGGTAGCTGAATTGCCTTTCTCAACAGTATGTTCAAGGGCTTTCTCCCCTAAATGGGCAATGACATCATCTTTCCATTGTAAGAACTTTTCACTAGATAAATCAAGGATGTCGAATTCCCTTTTTGCAATCTGAGTCATTTTCTTTCTATTTCTTTTAGATCTAACATATGTGATTTTGCGGGTGTTAGTATAATAATCATAGGTAATTTATAGTAAAGTAATGTATTCATACATCAATAATCACTGGGTACTAACATTAATATTAGTATATAAAAGTAAAATTAAAAAAAAATAGATAAAACAACAAAATATATAGACCGAATGCATAAAATAGGGGAAAGACAGAAAATAAACGAACATAATTAACGAAGTTCACAATAGATTAGTGGTAATTAATTGATTTATAAGGCACAAACTATTTATTGATATATAGAAATATGAAAAAGGTGACTAACATAACTATTAGAAACATGAGTATATTAAGTAGACCCTCCAACTCTCGAAGATTTTGCGTAATAGAGCGCATGGTGGCGTCGTCTTCTCCGTCTTTATCCATTTATTATTTGGATTCTTTTTAATGTTTTTGTTTGTGTTTTTTTTAAGAGTAATAAAGACGGAGAGGATAAGGGAAGTAAGTAAGGTGATAAGATTTTGTAGATTTTATAAGGGTTGAAAGTACTGTAGCGTCGGTGGAGGTTAAAAATATCATACTTATTTTGCAAATTTGTATCATTACGGAGAAGATTTAATGTATATGAGTAGAAACAGTTGGGTTCAACAACTAAATATAAAACTTTAGAGAGAATAAATGCGAGAGTATATCTAATAGGAGTACTAAAAGAACAGAAGAATACTTAAAAACAAATTCTCCAAAATGCAAAGAGTAATTTACGTATGCATGCATACATACTTCAAAATGCATACTATTCATACTTATTAATAATTCACATGCATGCAAAAGCTTACTAATTCACATGCATGCAAAAGCCTACTAATTCACATGCAAAAGATCATCATGCAAATGTCATACTTCATTCACATGCATGTTACTACACTAGCTACTACAATAAAAACCACACATCCACTAAATCAACACAAGCAACTACATCCTCATGCATGCTTCTCCCCATTCCTCCCTTTTTTTTTTAAAGATAATTACATTATGTTTATTATTATGATTAGCAAGATGGGTACTACGTTCATTATCGTATTTCGACCGACATCGCTGGTCTAGGTGAGATTAAAGGTTGACGACGTTGAAAGTCGGGTCATTAATGTCTGTGTAGCGGCGCTTTGCGCCTGTGAGTTTGACTGACTCGGAGGATTCCGAGGACTCTACTATACCTTTCGCCTTCTTAGGGCGAGATGGTCCTGCCATATGTCCGGGTAAGCAGTGATGAGTTTCGTGATGCTTTTCCGGTTGCTTCCTTGGTTGATTTTGGTTAAGATGAGTGACTGATGGTTCACTAGGCTGTGGTTCGGGTTGGGGATGAAGGTGGGGGGGATATTCGGTAAATTATTAGGTAAATTATTATTAGGTTCTCTACGTATATATATATTACAATTTGTGATACAATTAAGGGTAATGGAGACTCCGAAATAATGGTGATCCATTTGTTTTATCCCTTTTAAAAAAGGTTAGTAACTAATGTTAACAAAATAATGATTTAAAATACTACCTTATAAACTTGGAGCAAACTCGTGCTGATAACGTGTTGAGGAATAAATATTGAAAGAGAAAGATTAAGAGTGATTGAGAGTAGAGATTGAGAGTAAGTGTGTATCTTCTCATTCATCAGACCACATATTTATAGTACAAATATACTGTATACATAGTTGACGTTTGGAAGGAAATTCTTCCATACATTTAATGTATGGAAGGAATTTCTTCCATAAACCACTGTTGCAACATATGAGTGGAAGGATGTTTTGCAAAGGAAACTATGGGCTGAGATTTTCACCCTAATTTTCACCCTAGTGTTATTCAACAAAATATTCCTTTTTTTGTTTAATACAAAATATTAGGATGCATCTTGTCTATACATCCTGATCCCATCCAACGGATGAGATGAGGACTTAGGGACTCAATTCTTATAAGGGACTCATTAGAACCCATCTCTCTCTCTCTCTCTCTCTCTCTGTGAGAACCACTCCTTCAATGAGAACCGTGAGAACTATAATATGAGCCATTAGATCATAGTGTTCAATCTCATTCGTTGGATCCTTCAAAATTCTTTAATCCTATCAATTAATCACAATTGCTTGAGCCTTCAACCCGTAAGGTCGTAACTCCTTCTCCTTCTACAAAATTCTTCGAACTGTAATCCTTTAATCCATAATTCTTCAATCGACCATTGAATCCAATTTTCAATCCATCAATTTTTCAATCGACTTTTCTTCAATCCATCAATTCATCACAATTGGGACCCCAATAACCTAAGTAACTTTTTTTTTTTTAAATTAATTATTTTATGAGTTAACTTATTCGATCAAATTGATTATTTCATTACAATAGTAACAGTATTATCGTCGGCAAATATAATTGCAATAATCCCAACTATCGTTTTTTTTTCAAAATTTTCTCATTGACTTAGGAGTTCATCTAAAATATTGTTCTTTAATTTTCTTTTGTACGGATTTTATATGGAATACAACACTTTTTCTTCAAGCCCTACTCGATTTAATTTCCTTTTTCAATTTTAGCGTACCATTTTTCAATTTTAGCATACCATTGTCGTTCCCTCTTTTAATTATGGTGTATCCCTTTTCAATTTTAGCGTACCCTTTCTTAAATTTATTGTACCCTTTTTCAATTTTAGCGTACCCTTTTTTAATTTCAGCGTACCCTTTTTCAATTTCAATTTTAGCGTACCCTTTTCAAATTTTAGCGTACCCTTTTTCACTTTTAGCGTACTTTTTTTTCAATTTCAATTTTAGTGATCCATTTTTCACTTTTAGCGTACACTTTTTCTATTTTAGCGTACCCTTTTTCAATTTCAATTTTAGCGTATCTTTTTTTCAATTTTAATTTTAGCGTACCCTTTTTCACTTTTAGCGTACCTTTTTTCAATTTTAGCGTACCCTTGTTCAATTTCAATTTTAGCGTACCCTTTTTCTATTTTAGCGTACCCTTTTTCAATTTCAATTTTAGCATACCCTCACTTTTGAATTTTAGCGTACATTTTTTAATTTTGATGTACCCTTTCTCAATTTTAGCATACCCATTTTGGTATAAGAGAAATATTTAAAGGCAGTAACAAACATTTTGTTAAAAACAAAAATCGGCATTTTCTCTCTCTTACACCGGTGGCCCCCACCACGGTTCTTGTCGCCGACGCACCATTTCGCTCCCTAGAAAATTCTTCATCTCACACTTGTTCTCTAAATCAAATCAAAATCCCCAATTTCTCGAATCAAGAACCCTAGCTTTCTCTCTCCTCCAAATCATCCTTCGTTTAACCTTCTTCTCTCCTAATTGAACTGATCGACATCAACATACACCGCAGTTGAATTCTGTCGTCGAACTTAGTTTGGATTTATGATTTTTTAATTTGTGTTCTAAGCTAATCAAATCTATGGCGGTTGAATTGACGATGAATGTTTGATTGGTTTGGTTGATGTGATTTGATTTGATGATTTGATCTGCGAATTTTGGGGGATTGTGAGGCAAATGGCGGCACAAAACCAAGGAGATCTCTTCGATGCGTATTTTCGAAGAGCAGATTTAGATGGAGATGGTAAAATTAGTGGAGGTGAAGCTGTTGCGTTCTTTCAAGGCGCCAATTTGCCAAAACAAGTTCTCGGCCCTTGTTTGCTAAAGCGGAGTGAATATACTCTAATCTCAGCCGTAAGATGCAGTAAGATCTAAGGGTGGGAGGAGGTTCTCACAGTTCTCATCATAGCATAGGTTCTCACCTGATCTCTCTCTCTCTCTCTCTCTCTCTCTCTCTCTCTCTATATAT